>PGIR01000127.1:0-125196 GCA_002812735.1 Scedosporium dehoogii
GGGGGGATGGGGGATGGGGAGAAAAACAGCAAGCACACACCAGACACAGGTCATTGCCGCCCGCGGTAAGCATCACAACATCAAGGTTACCCTCAAGATTCTGCGCCTGCTCATAGATACCCTCAGAGCGCGCACCACTGCAAGCGGGATACTGGAAATCCGACCTGCCCCCGCCAATGAATCGGTCGACGATTTGTGGCCAGGTATAAGAGTAGCGAGAGCAGAGCCAGGCAGGTGTATTGACGGGGAAATTACCGAGGCGCTGGCCCGAGCCGATTCCTGCAGTGAAGCTGTCACCGATGGCGGCCCAGCGCTGGACGAAGGTGAAGGAAACTTCGGTGTCGGCGCGTTTCTCCAGAAGTGGCGATATAATATTCGGCGAGGTGTTCCCGCCCGTCTCGTTTCCGGGACCGGCGATGCGGATAGCATACGAAACTACCATCGCCGGCCACAAAATGGTGGTAATAAGCCAGATAGGTGAGTACATGGTCAAGTTGATCTGTCCCCCCTTTAGTCGCGATTCTTCCCTTCAACCCTTTCGAGGTGAAAGTATATGATACACGGTAGGCTTGTTCAACTGAGAACACACCGGGCGGGGGAAAAAGAGAGAATAAGTTGAAGGGGGAGGAGGAGGGGACAAAGGCGGAAGCGGAATGGGGAAGTCGATCGAACGCAAGCCCAGCCTCGGAGGAGGTCGCCTCCTTCCTTGGTGGCCCTCGGCGATTCGGCAACTTCAAGTCTCCTGTTTCTATTAACGCTCGCAACTTGAATAGGTCCATGGTTCGCCGTTCGCCCACGCACCCAACATCATCCAGGTGAGATTACGACTCCACTCCCAAAGACCAGCGAGCGTGACATCGCCCGACATCACGCGAGTGATGAGTGTGTCTGCTTCTCGTAGACTGCGTATACTTCAAACAGTGCACTGAAGTATGAGCAAGATTCCAGCAGTGTCGCCAAAACGTAAATTGCCATACCGATGCGCAGCCAGGTGTTGTCAGGCCTCACACGAGGTCTAACTAACCCCGCGCTGTTTTGATTCTTAGTCTCATTTCGGAGCTGGACCCGGACCTGTAACACTAGCGGGTCTAGGGTAGCATCGAGCGGTTGCGTCCTCATCAGACGCTCCCGAAGACTCGAAGTACCAGTACCATAGTCAAATGCCAAGGAAGCATGGGGTTGCTTTTTAATTTTGCGTGCAGGTCTGCGGAACGGGAGATTGGACCCACCTGGAGAGATCATTCGAGCTTCGAAGCATCTCCATCTAGCCGGCGTGTAAGTCGCGAGGGGGGGCTCCGGTTGGTGATGGTGAGCCGAAGAAAATCCTGTATGCTAGCCACATCGCTCGTCTCCTGGAGAGATTTTCTTTTCCCTTTGTGAGGGGCCCCTTTTCTCCTTCTTGGAGATCAATACTACTCCAACCATACTGTCACCAAAGGAGGCTCTGGGGCGAGGTCTCTTCTTCCCTGTCCCTCTTTCCTACCTTCCTTCTTTCTCCCTCTCTCTTCGTATCACACATTCCCTCCGCAGGTTCGAGTAATCAACCTGGTAGGTAATAGCTACGCAAACATGCTAGCATCAATAGTCTTTACTGTTCTGCAAGTAGGCGTGGGTTTAACCCAAGCCCGCGCCTTTAACGCTGATGAAGGCGGAATCCCAGCCCGCGCGTTCCTATCGCCCAAGTCAGAATTCGCCTCGACCCAAAAAGTGTCTTTGACCTCTCAGCCCACCGAAGAAGTCCTTGCCGTCGTGGCGGCGGCGGCGGCGGAGGAAGACTACAGCTGCTCAGCCACAAAGCCGTGCCCTATCGGCTGCTGTGGTCCTCTGTAAGTCTTGGCAGTTCTGCTTCTTAGAATCCCAAAGTGAAGCTAAATAAGTCTAATTGACACCTGCGTTCCAGTGACAACCAAGGCAAGGGTGTGTGCGGCGGTGGGCCTGATTTTTGCGGTGAAGGCTGCACCTCTCAGTGCGACTGGAAGAGCGAGTGCGATCCAGGCTGGGGAATGGAATGGTCCGAACTAGCCGTGTGCCCGCTCAACGTCTGCTGCAGTCCATTCGGTTTCTGCGGGACTACACAAGACTTCTGCCGGGGTGCCCGAGTGGCGAGCCCAGAGTGCCCCATCGAGCAACGCACTTCGGAGAAGAGGACTATTGGCTACTACGAGGGTTGGAATCAGCAGCGTCCCTGCGGCACCATGAAGCCAAGTGAGATCCCGCTAGGCTACTACACGCACATTAACTACGCCTTTGCGCTGATCCATCCGCAGACGTTCCACGTCGCGCCCATGGACAGCGAGACGGCATCACATTACGATGAAGTCGCGGCCCTCAAGGCACGTCAGCCAGATTTGGAGGTCTGGATTGCCATTGGAGGCTGGGCCATGAACGACCCGGGCCCGTATCGCACCACATTCACGGACATGGCCAAGTCGGACGCCAATCAGGACGCCTTCTTCGAGTCGCTCATTAGCTTCATGTTCCAGCATGGCTTTGACGGTGTAGATATCGATTGGGAGGTGAGCTTCCTCACTCATTTCTTACCCAGCCTTCCCCAAGAGCCCTTTTATTTTTTGGCTCTGGGATAGTCCAACTAGCTAACTTGATTGCAGTACCCCGTAGCCGATGACCGCGGCGGCATCGAGGCGGACTTTGACAACTACGTTAGGATGCTCCGACGCCTGCGCGAGCGTCTCAACCGTACCGGAAAGCGATTTGGAATAAGCCTTACTCTTGTAAGTGTCTTAACCATGAACCCCACCCCCCCTTCCCCCCTTCCCCCCCCAAAAGAAAAAAAAAAAAAGGTTGTGTTCTAACCACCCACTTCGTGTATAGCCCGCCAGCTACTGGTATCTCCGTGGCTTCAATCTGAAAGAGATAGAACCTTCGGTGGACTGGCTAAATATTATGACGTACGATATTCGTGAGTATTCGGCCTCCTTCTCATTTTGCCTCTCAAGACGGACCGGTTTCCCTGGGGAAATATCGCTGATAGCATTTTTAGATGGCGTCTGGGACAGCACAGTCAGGTCCATCGGATCCTACGCTTACGCCCATACCAACTTGACCGAGATTCAATTGGGTCTTGAGCTTCTCTGGCGTAACAACATCAATCCAGAACGTGTAATTCTTGGCCTTGGTTTCTACGGTAGAAGTATGTTCCGGAACCTGAGCGCCCGCGCCCAGCACCGCCGACTCGGTCTTATGTCAAATTTCCTTATTCAACAGACCTGTTTCTTTTACTAACCAATCTCTTTCCCCGATGCAGGTTTCACCATGGAGGATCCCGGCTGCATGGCACCGGGCTGTCCCTTCAAGAACTCTACAGGAGCAAACGCAGGTCGCTGCACTGGTACGCCTGGCGTGCTGTCGGCGGCCGAAATTAACCAGATCATTGCCAACGGCGGTACGCAGACGTTCTACGAGTCAGAAGCTGTCCAGATCGTTACTTGGGATACCGACCAGTGGGTAAGCTGGGACGACGCAAGGACGCTGAAAATGAAGATGGACTACGCGAATAAGCGCTGTCTCGGCGGGTAAGTTCTCAGAACCTTCTCACCGAAAGTGTGAGGGAAAGAAGGCTAGCTAACGGGTCGGTGCGTCGTGCAGGACTATGGTGTGGGCAATTGATCTAGACGACGGGACGCTGATTGAGGCACTGGGCTCTAACTTGAATAGGCCCAAGGCAGATATATATGACCCAGGCATCTTCGAATGTCGCCTGGGAACAGGCCCGATAGTATTGGACACTTGATTGTGCCCATCTAGTCCTTTGGGTAGAGAACGCGTGTATTGTGTTGGTTAGACCTGTGGCTGTCTATTCTAGTGGGTATGAATTTCTACCATTTTCTTTTCTTTTCTTTCTCGCCTATTTTGCATGAATAGACCAAAAGAGTCAGATGGACAGAGAGTTGTGTGAGAGAGAAACAAAGGGCTTGTACAACAGCATTTTGTAGAATTCTGCTCCCTTGTAGACACCACCTACTACCTCGTATATACAAACCTCTGCAGGCAAGAAACAACATAAGAAGTCAAGTCACAGGAAACGAAGTTCCTAATATTAATAAATAGAAGTATTGATGTTGATTAAGTATTCAATTCGCGAACTAGGGATATTCGAATAGTGTTTAAAGTTCCCAACTCTCTCAGAAGCACTTCAACTGCTTGAGGGCATTTATGGCCTTATCGTAGAATTTATGCCCGGGGTCGTGGGGAAGGACCGGCAGACCCTGCGGGAAGCTCTGGTCCTCGTACAGGTCCCGAATGCCCTGGACATCACGCTCGGACGGATCAAAGTTGGCTTGGATCGTTTGGCCATCTCTGCGCACTAGGACATTTCGGCGGTGGTCATTTGCACCGAGGCTCTGGCCGGGACCGGGAGGGGAAGCGTCACCGATGCCTCCCGCACCAGAGGGATAGATCATGATGGAGAGCCAATCGACGTCATCGGCGGTTCTACGTATGCCTACCATCTCAAACCGCCCCTGGTAATCCATGATGGGAAGCCAGTCTTTTGCGCTGAAGTCATTTCTCAACGCTTCTAATTGAGACGTACACAGTCTTTTCATCCCTGTGGTGCCGAAACGCTGGAGGAAGGTCTCGTAATCCTTGAGGGCTGTGCAGTCGAAACCGTTTATGGTAAAAGGCGAGTTCAGGGGGGAGCCCCCGCCATTCGCGGCCCCAGAAGCCCAGAACCAGGGGTTCTGGTGCTCATGTTGCAGGCCCCAGACATGACCAAGCTCATGGGCGATGTTGCTGGTGACATCGAGCATGCCCACATTATCCGCCGTGCTGAGATGCGTGTATGGGCCCATGTAATTGGGGTGATCACCATCGAGTGGCTGCATACCCATGCTAGACGCTAGCATGCCGTCGGCATTGTGGTGAACGACAAGGAGTTTTGTCCGCTGTGGATGAAATACGCACTGAGCACCCGGAGGTGCTACCTCCTTGTACTTGTACTCATATTTGTGGAGACCGGCTCGGTGCCATTTCTCCGTGGCCTCGACGAAGAATGCGTCGAGCGCTTCCTTCGCCTCATCCGACTGGTAGCAGAAGCTGATGGTCTTGTCTGGCCAGAGGGTGCCCTTTCCAGTCTGTGGGACCATCGACACCCAGCGCTTGATGATGTCGTCATGAGTTGTGTTGTCTTTAACCGCGTAGCCGGCTTCGTCGACAGCTAAGTGTTCGATTGGATGCGGTGGCTGGAGCCTAACTGATCCTTCCCAGTCCATATGGCCGGCCATGGCGCCGACAGCGAGTAGTGAGAGGGTTTGAGAGATATTTAGGCGCACCATTATTAGGGTAAGTTGACAAGATGTGTGTGAGAAGATTTAAAGTAAGGTTAACTAGACGGGCTCGAGGGCGACCTCAGGCGGGATGCACTCTTAGTGCAACAGCAGAGAATGAAAAGGAAAAACCGGAAAAAAAAGAAGAAGAAAAAAGAAAGATATAAGAGACCAAGAGAAACTGGCAAAGAGAGACGGGATGCGAGGTGACGAGAGGGCAGGCGGGAGGGACAGAGTAGAACGGGTGAGAGCAAGGCGACAAGAGAAAGAGAGCATGTGTGCTTCGTAGCCAGAGCCGAATAGTATGGGTGCGAGTTACGGGTCGGCGAACGAGCCACTTGGACGCGAGACCTGACAGCCATGACAGTGACAACCCCGTCCGGAAGAGTCAATGCGTGCTCCCTGAAAACTTGAAATCCGACGCAGTAGGTGACAATGATCATCTAACGTCAATACAATCATTTCCCCCGTCCCTCTCAACTGCTACGTTGGCCCCATATCTCGGCCGAAATGGGATGAACAAGAGGTCGGGAACGCGGAGATGATGTGCGGAGCCACGCGCGTGGGGCTCCGGGAGCCATGTGCGGGAACATGGGCACATAGATTAATTGCAGTCCGGTGAAGTATCAGTACAATGCAAAAGACACACCAGACATTGATTGGCACAGTCCATCGTTACACAATGCCCACCACACCAATTTGGTGAAGGCACCCGTACTGGACCCTGCAGCAGTGCAACGTCATTTTACACTACTGGGACTAGTGCAGGCTCGCCAACCCCGGTTCTACACTAACGCGCGAGAGATTTGACGCGGAGTTTTCGGCCTTGGCCCGGATTCGATTCTCGACTCCTTCAACGTACGAAGTAGTCGTAGTTTCGAGTCCCCTCTCATCCGAATGGGTTCCGGCTCACGAATTGAAATAAGCGAAATCCCGCGAATATTGATTATCCTTGAATAATACTATCTTGCTCACTCTCACCCGCTCGGACGATTGTCGGCATGCATCACCCTATCTGCTCCAGCATCGTAGCATCCATCTGCAAGTGAAGGATAACGCCTGGCGCCATCTTGCCGAACATTTCATCGTGATATTGTCTTCCGACTTGCTCCGCGGCCGTCTCCTCGCCTTCCCCACTTCCCTCCTTCCCCTATGTCTCTCTCCCTCTGCTCCCCTGCTCTCCTGCTCCCTCCGCTCTATTCTACTTCACGTCTTCTTGCGGACCCCTCGGACCCCTTCCCGAGTTAGTCCCAGGTGCTCTCACTCCGTCTCCCTCCCAACCCCAGGCCAGTCGACTACACTTGCCAGTCTCGCCTTGGTTATTCCCAAAGGCCTAGTCGAAACATTTTGGGCGGCCGAGCGTTCTGTTCCTTCTCATGCCTTGAAAGATAGAGAAAATAAAAGACAGAGAGAGAAGGAAGAAAGAGACAAACATACAGGCAAGCTATCATGATGCGCCGTCCTCTTTCTAGCCTCGCTCTCCTCCTCGCTGGCGCCGTCAGCTTCTCCCTGAGCCAGGACACAACGCCGCCTGGTCCTACACACCCCGGCGTCGCGGCCAACTGCAACACATGGCATGTCGTCCATAGCGGCGACACCTGCACGACTATCGAGACTCAGTACGGTATCACCCATACCCAGTTCCTTGCCTGGAACCCAGCTGTATCCGTGGACTGCGTCTCAAACTTTTGGGCCGAGTATGCCTACTGCGTCGGAGTGGGCACCAGCCCGCCCAGCAGCACCACCACCACCACAGCATCGCCCACACGCATCACCGTACCGCCTGGCCCAACCTTCACCGATACGCCAGGCAACTGCAACTCGTGGCATCTCGTCCAGTCTGGCGATAACTGCGCGACCATCGAGGGTCAGTATGGCATCACCCATGCTGAATTCCTCGCCTGGAATCCGTCCGTTTCCGCAGACTGCGTCTCCAATTTCTGGGCCGGGTATGCTTACTGCGTGGGTCTCGGTCCCCCCATCTCGAGCACGGCGAGTGCTTCTACAGCCGAGACGACGTCTTCGACCTCGTCTTGGTGGAATTCGACGTACTCTATCCGCCATCCCGTCACATCCTGGACCATCACTACCCCTACCGTGGACAATAGCACCTGGCCACCGACCATGACGCAGCCGGGCCAGCCAACTTACTGCAGCGACTGGCACGTTGTTGTCGAGGGGGAAACCTGCCGAGATATTTGGTCCAAGCACAGAACTTGGATGACGCTTGCTGACTTGTATGGCTGGCCTCAGATTCCGATCTTTTCACTTTTAATTTTGAATTTTATTTTTGGCCCGTTTGGCAGAGAAACTGACCACCACCTACTATAAGCTTCGCCTGGAACCCTGCGGTCGGCACAGACTGCTCCGGTCTCTACATCGGCTACTACGTCTGCGTTGACATCCGGCCCCAGACAGCCTTGACGATTACTTTTCGTGGGCCCGAGAACTTCACCATGCCAGAGTACTTCTCATGGACCCCAGCGCCTCTGCCAACAGTCGACGCAGACTTCACGCCCACGCCCTCCCATGGCCCGATGCCGACCAATTGCATATCCTACTACCCGGTAACAGCGGTAAGATATCAATGTTTTACTCCCCGCACTTCTTACTTAGCCTACTCTAGCTAACCTATACCCTCGGGGGTTTCCCCAACTTCTCTTTTCCGTTAGGGACAAACATGCGACGATGTCCTAGCCGAGAACGAACTAATCACTCGTGACCAGTTCTTCGAATGGAATCCCGTCCTCGGCGGCGACTGCAATGGCCTCTGGGCAAATAACTACTACTGCGTATTCGCGTTCGACGAGGAAAACTTGCCTCTCCCGTGGACTGTCAAGACGAAGCCCGAGGACGTGCCGGCGGACTCGACGTCTAATTGCGTCGCTTGGTACAGAACCACTGACGGCGACGACTGCTATATCATCTCTGCCATATTCTCCACGTTCTCCGAGACTGACTTTAAAATATGGAATCCTTCCGTTGGTTCAGACTGCTCCAATCTTGAGGTGAGTTGGAGATGTGTCCTGATGCCCGAGCCCGAGTTGGACCAAGCTGACCTCTTGTTGCGTGTAGATCGGCGTGCACTACTGTGTCGCCATCCCTGATACTCCGACCACGAGGACTACGATAATCACCCTGACCTTCCCTGAGCTGGAGCCTACGACAACTCCTCCGGCAACAACAACAACAGCAGACTCCGGCGACACTACAGCGCCCGGTACAACTACCCCTCCCACGACAACAACCAGCGAGGCCGCAATATCCACTCCGCAGCCAATCCAGGTAAGGAGCCTTGACTTTACGTTAATTCCTGGCCCCACGCCGTTCATCCCCTGTGTCGTCTCGCCGCTAACCCCAAATCTCCTTAGGGTACCATGGCCGAAGGCTGTCGTCGGTTCTACTTCGTCCAGCCCGGAGATGGATGCTGGCAGATTGCCACCGATGCTGGAATCACGGTCAGGTAAGAACTTAACCTCCAACCGACCTAAGCGAATCTTAATCTCTCCAATTTCACTCCTTTTCTTCAACCGAGACTAATGCTTGTTTCCCCCGTTTCTGTAGTCAGTTTTATGAATGGAACCCCGCTGCGGCGCCGGATTGCTCCGGCATGTGGGCCAACGTCTATGTGTGCGTTGGCATTTTCGGCCCTGTTGCGACGTTCTCAGGCACTCCTCCCCAGCCTACATAAGGCTACCATATATTCATCTCTCTTGCTCTCTCCTTGCTGTACTTTTCTTCTTCTTCTTGATCCTTTCTTCGCAATTGTGTTGTCAAAATATTAGATCCAAAGAAATTTACACAGGTCCTAATACAGTAAATTGATGCTTTTTCTTTCCCTTCTACATGTTTCGTAGAGTTTTCATTTGCTGCTGGAAATGTGGAGATAACATGCCTGAACAATATAAAATGTACTAATTACTACTCCTTCCACCTCTTAGAGTCCTCACATCAACCTTTCTATATACTTAACACTCCTCTACTATAAGTATATTCTTCTTTTCTTCTACTATTCTCTAACTTATAATCCTTTTTCTAATATTACCTTTAGTTTATTACTTCTATTTTATAGTCTCTTTATAGTACTTACAACTCCACTACTAGTCTTCTTAGTCTTAAAATGCCATGTGGGTGTGAAACCGGCTGCCATCGGGTCTCCAGCCGTAAGAATGTAACTGCCCCTGCTCGATCCAATATCCTGTTCCAGGTTGTTCACATCCCTCCGACTTAGCCGTAAACGGATACCAGACTTTCCCCAACGAGTGGCCCTTGGCCACGACGGCTAGCAGGCTTTCCTTCCGGGCCTTATCGAAGAGGAGGTACCAGATGAGGCAGTGCGGCAGCAGAGCAGAGAAGTCTCGTAGTCCCTTAATCTTGCTCCTCATCTCTAGTAGAGGTTTAAGGATGACATCCTCGATCTCACTAGGACAATCCCAAGGGGGGACCATTCCGTTGTACGTCTCTGGCCCAAGGTTCAATTGTAGATGGGTAAGTTTGGGGAAGGCACGCGGTATCAGGTCAAGATACTCGGCAAATCGCGCTCGATGCTGGACCTCGTCTGTGCCGCCAAAGGAACCAATGAGTGTAAGGTCGCAGCGTGCTATTAGAGATGTAACGCGCTGTATATCCCGGCCGGTTAGGATTGGGGCGTCTAGTATGACATATTGCCGGAGAAGGCCACTGACCAGGGGATCATCCCGTATAAAGATTGTGTTTGTCGAGCACATGACATCCCAAGCCTCCTCATAGCTAATAATATCGAAGTATAAGTTCATGCATTCGAGACAGCCGATAGGAGTTTCTTACCTTCGCTTGCATGACAGCAAAAAGCCCATAATTCCCACTTGGCACCTCTCCGGATCAGTCGACGGCCAATACGAGCAGCGCGTAAAGCCCCCTTCCAAACATAAATCATCACACACAGGGAATTCGTTGTAGAAGTGCTGATCTTTATAATCACGAGGCATGTTATTGTGGCAGACACAGCTCCACCACCTCCATGCAGGAGCCCCACGCGGTTTCCATTTCTCAGGCGACGGGAAATATTTTGCAAGGGGGGGGTATCCTCCATGGACGGGCTCCTCACCTCCGCTTGTCTCGTAAGTGTACAACGGAGGCCGAAAGCGGAAATCTATGTGGATCGTGCGGTTGCCGAAAGCTGTGCGGAGAATCTTCATACGGAGCTCTGTGGGCAGACAGAAGAATGGAGACTGGTCTTGTGAGGAGACCCCCCGCGCTGCTGGATGGACATCAGGAGGACGGGGGAGAGACGGGACAGGCGGAGGTGGTGACTCTATCGACGCATCAGCATCTTCTTTACGGGTCTTGTGCCTGCGTACAAATTCGCGGAGGCGACGCATCTTGCCTATGGGGGAGGAAAGGAAAAGAAAAAGGGGAGAGAAGGAGAGGAGTGTTAGCTGGAAGCTGTCTGTGGTCTGAGGGACACTCTGGGAAGCGCAGAGGGAGAAATCAGTCAATTATATATATGCTCAGGCCATAAGCTCGGTTAGGTTGCATCAATGTCTAATTTTAAAACCAGACTGTCAAAATACAAGAAAACAGAGGATATAAGCAAAAGGAATATATAACAATCTGTATAATAAATGTTAGTATATCATGTAGATGTAATTACTGCTGCAATATCTAAACTGAAATCGAGTATTTCCTAGACTGAAATTCATCATCGAAGTCTGTGAGGGATCAAAGCAATTGATCCACGTGACATGTACACAGGTACCTACAGCAGCCTCCCCAAGGCAAGAGTGCTGGTTGCACTTGCCACTAAGGCTGAATGCAGGGAGCCAGTGATTGGCCTGGTCTCTGCCAAACTGATTGAAGCTCTGACTCCAGGAGCTGGTGAATCAACTCACTAATAATATTTCTCCTCTCCCACCTCACGATCTTTGCTTGGTCTCATGCTGCCTTCATCACCATTACAAAGGTCGCGTTTTCTCGTCGCATAGGCAGCTAACACCCTGCTGATTAGCCCCTCACCTTGAAAGCTGAGAAATCCCCTAGAAATCACTGTGCCACCTTTTCCTAGTCATCACAATGCCTCCAGGTTAGTACCTTCCCAATTTCTGTTGCGATCTACGCCTGCGACATTGCACGATGCGATTACCAGATTAATCAATTGGTCCCCACCCCCCTGTGCTCTTCATTTTTCGGAGTTGATAATTTTCTTCTCTTTTCTCCTTAATTCCTACACCCATCTACCCCAGCCTTTCCCGTCCCCATGCCTCGTAAAGCGACCTACAAGGGTCGCCGTCGAGCGACCACGGCAGCCTCGTCCCGCCCGTCGCGAACCAAGAAGGACGCCGCGGCGCTAACTAAGTTATCTGCAGCAATTAGCGACGAGGAATCTTCCGACAATGGCCCTCTTACCCTCCCCGTCCACGACAAGCCCGAGCGCTCGCGAAGCCGCAAGTCGACGACGATAGATGATGAGGAGGATGAGCTGCCGCCGAGGAGGGCCGCTTCCGCGACCAATGGAAAAGTCGCCGACGAAAATGAAGAGGATGAGGATGAGGAAGAAGGCGAGGATATGGAAGAGGATGACGTGTAGGTCTTTCTTTCTTTTTCTCTGTGCGCGGCGGAGACAGGATACCGCGCGCGTGTAAAGGGCACTGACAGAGGGAACAGGTTCGTCGTAGAGAAGATCCTGGGACACATGATGAACAAGGAGGTATGCGCGCCCCGTATTCCGAGGTTGTACTGGCTTTGCGACTTGTCCACTCGACTGGATATGCTAACCCTAACTTCAAATTTTCCAGGGAGAATTACTCTTCAAGGTGAAGTGGGAAGGATACGAGAAGAAATCAGACCAAACTTGGGAGCCAGAAGAAAGTCTAAAGTGTGTTTCAAACTACCAGGACCCTTCCACTTCCCGCTCCCTGTACATTTACTTACGACAAGCATAGAGAGGGCGCGGCTGAGCTTCTGGAAGAATACCTAGCTTCCTTCGGCGGTCGAGAGCGGATAATCGAAGAGACGAATGAGGCGATAAAGACGAAGAAGCGAGGAAGGAAAGCGGCTTCTACTCCTACCGAACCCAACAAGCGATCGAAGCGAAACGGTCATCCCTTGGACACGACACCACCGGCGACTGCGATTAAGGCTGGGGCCTGGCAACCACCCGCGGGCTCATGGGAGGATCACGTCGAGACTATCGACGCTTGCGAAGACGAGGCTACGGGGAAGCTTGTAGTATTCCTTAACTGGAAGAATGGCAAGAAGACGAAGCATAACACCGATGTGGTGTATAAGCGCTGCCCTCAAAAAGTAGGACAACTTCGTTGCTAGCCGTGGAATAGAGGAGTTGGCTAACACAGGCACCTTTAGATGTTACGCTTTTATGAAAACCACGTTCGTATCGTCAAGCATGAGACTGCGGAAGGAGTCGACGTCGCCGCTATGGACGCTGCGGTTAAGGAGGCAGAGCCATAGTTGGCCAACATCGATAGACGCCCGGCACAACTCGTGATTAGAACCATTCCACGACTTTTTGTGCGCCGGTTTCAACTCGCAGCCAGAGTCGTGAGCGACGTCGTTATTAATGTGAAGCGTCCGTTTGGCATTGGCCGCACTGATTTTTCTTGGACGGGGAAAAGGTCCACAAGGGTATAACCGGTGGGGGAAGTGCGAAGAATTTCCGCACTCCCTGGACTTCTTATGGGTTTTCATGATTGAGTGAAGCAGGTGTGGGCGAGCACCTTTTCTGTTTCGTGTTCGGTTAGGCGAAGGCTCGGTTTTTTTGTTGCGTCTCATTTGTTTTCGGCGTGGGAATTTTACTCTATTCAATGGTCTTCATTCTACTTAGTGTATGTACGATACAATTCTCAATTGACATTCCTCGGAACGTGGCGAACCCTATTCGATACGCATCATAATGTTCGCTTCAACCCTAACCATCGCTAACTCTACATGGCATGTTAAGTTCTGCGTAGGTCCCTTGCATCGGGTGCCTGACAGCATCAATTCATGACGTGGAGCCATTTTCTCCCTTATTCATCCAAGATAAAGCCAAGGTAACGCTCATCAATACGAACTACGACAAGCTACCCAACCACTTAACATTTCCCGGGCATCAGCGGCTGTTCGGGTTCCTGCGTTTCGCAGTTTGATATCCAGAGGAGGCTGGGAGCTATCCAAGACCCAGTTTAAGGCTTCTGATTGGTCAAAATTTGTAGAGTGGTTGGTTGTATAGTGGGGCGACCCTTAAAAACGCGCCAGGGGTCGAATGGTAGCACGATTTCCCTGGTCCAGCCTTGTCAATTTTCTAGGTAAGTCTCTTAAAGCAGGTGGCGGGGCAACCGGGGTATGGACAGCTATTGAAGCTATTTCTACCTGTCTGAGTCCTTGCCATGCAGCACTGCAATTCTGTTCCGAAGAGTTCTTGCTTTGCTATATGTTTATCGAAGAAACGGATATTACACCAGTTTTCAAGAAAAAAAAGACGATTTCCCCCACGAAATTTCCAGTCAAGAGAGAAGCTTGTTCTGCTGAAAGCTCTCCTGACCTGTTCCCGCCCCCCCGAAGCTTGATTGGAGCATCGTTACTCCGTTGTTGCTACGGACCTCACAAACCGCGACCCCGCCTTCGACCGACCGCCCTTTCGGAGAGATCGAGAGAGTCTGCATGCATACTCTTGGATTTTCTATCTGAAATATTCTATTATTTGCAGAATCTCTTTTTTGGATTGATAGTCTGAGATTTTGCCCCCCTGGATATTCATAAACGGTATTCATAGTTACTTTCGCCATGTTCGGAGCACCATCACTAACATGATCTACTAGGAAACGGAATCTATCGACAGCACGGCCAAAACCCTCAGACCACTTCAGGGACCCGGAACTCGACGAAACGAAACGAGCCACGGATTAGGGCCAAGCTTGTCCTCCACCGAGATTGAGTAAAAGAGAACACCCCAGGTGCTCTTTTGACGCCTCATCACCCTCCCGATAGCTATCCCTCCCCAAAAAACCCGAAGCATTACCAGCTCCGAACACACGATCCCCCGCCTCGTGCTCCCGCCTCCTCTCTTATACACAACACCGCTAAAATGGCCAAACAAAACGACATCATCGCCATCATCATCATTATCCTCTTCCTCGTACTAGCCCTCATAGGCTTCGGCATCTACAGGGTCGTCCAGATGGCCAAGCACGACATGACGGTACATTCCGAGACGGAAAGCAGTGGCGATAGCAGCAGTAGCAGCAGCAGCAGTTCAGCGGAGAGTCCAAGTATAGTGGATTGATGAGTGAGTTTGTTGAGAAGGGAGTTTCTTATCTTCTTTGGGATCTGCTTGATATATGAGTTGAGAAGAACGTATATACGACAAGAGGGGGAACGCATTTTCGACTTTTTTTTTTTATGGAAAACACGCATAATGGGTATTCGGGACGGTTCATGAGGTATATGCAGCATTGTTCGTATTGCTCGACACTTTTTTTTGTTTATGGCGGCTTTTGGTATTTTATGGGCTGGCGTTCTGTTTGCTGATACGGATGCATTCATGTACTTTTGTTTTTCTTGTTGATGAGGCAAGTTGAGCTTCTAGTGAGCGGCCTTGATGGGCCAAGAACTTGGGAGAGCCGTCAAAGTTCCTTGTTGATCGTTACTATTAGATAGATTAGACGTTGCTGGCGATCTGGCTCCAATGTCATGTCGTACGGTGAAATTGATGATTCTGGGAAGCCAGAAAACTGCACGTTACATGTAACCTCTCCGGCTCGCGTGGCTTTAGCTCCTATTTCGTGCTTCATCCGTAATTACAGCGACAGACTAATTTGGGAGTTTGCATTCAGCGGGATCTTTTTTTCCTTTTTTTCCTTTTACCTGCAGAAAACAGCCCCTTGCCCACATGGTAACGAAGACAAACTTCTAAAGATTGAACGTGACATCAGTCAGCCGAGGCGAGGCTTAGACGATATTATGAGACGCACATGCGCAGGAAGAGCGAGTTGGTGCTCTCTTCCCGATTATCGATGCGGAGTCGCTTCTTTCTCGGGGCATATGCTTGGAAAAAAAAAAAAAAAAACCATGATTGCATGCTGCACGGCTTCGTAGGATCTCTCATCTTCTGCCCTGTGAGAGAGCAAAGTAAAAGCAACGAGTCCAAATTTGGATGCTCCCCCGATGTCGACCTTCGGTTCTCTCTCTTCCCGAACTCCCCGTCCTGTGCCATCCTAGTTTACTTCACACCGGCCTACGAAGTGCATAGCTCCTTCTCCCTGCTTGCTTGTTTGGTCCTCCGCTCCCCTCAGATCTGGCAATTAAACTGCCCATCATCAAAGGGGCAAGGAAACATCCCCCGCGAAAAAGAAAGATTGAGCCCTGCGAGAACCTGCGCCGTAACCATACAGGGTAATATTAGCTCGCAGCATCTTGGCGCCTGTCGGGGCTATGTTGGGGTCTCTACCTGGAGGTTTGATGGATTTACGGCCCCCAAAGTGGTGAGCATACATCAATAGATCATTGATGTTTTCTTGACTTCCCTGTTCCCTGTCTAGGAAGGCCGAGACTTACTTCAAATATCAACTCCGGTGTAATACATGGGAAGCATCCGTGGGGAGAAGGAGCTGCGAAACCTCCTTCCTCTTTGATTGAGGTGCAAATACAGGAGAAGATGAAATTTGAATTACAAACACCGACGGTGCTTTTGTCTTCCCGAAAGGGGGGATCTTGGACGGCCAAGCACCAGCCCAAAAACTGTCACCGAACCGAATGGTTTGGTTGATGGTTCTCACGCTCGGAACCGTCCGGTCGTCAGGAACGGGAAAAGTTGCTCAGGCCCAGAGCTAGGCCATCCTTTTTCCACGACCCTAGGCACTGCAATGATACTGGGCTGAACATGAAGCAATCCGAACTATTTGCGGGCCTACTTCGCAGCTAAGAAATATGGCCTTACTCCATTCTTCACCTGGATCCTTATAGCGTACACCTAGAAAGTCTCCTCTCCGACTACACCACGGTGCTACGTGGTAGCAAAATAAACGATCAACCGCCCACGAACTCGATCGGGATTATTGGAACGGATGCGGCCTGGTGCTTCCCCCACGGTTGGTTCGGGCTCTGGTGCAGCTTATCTGCAATGTAAAATGACTACCACTCCCAGAATATGCATTTGTGACACGCTATTAGATGCAGAGGGCAATAAGGGGTAGCGATTGAGCCTTTTCCACCGAGAAGACACCTTATTGCCTATTGACAGCTTGTGAGATATACTTTACTCGTGCTTCTCGAATGTCTCTTGTCGTTCCGGCAAAGTCGCCGCCCTCAGCTCGTCGTCGCACGATTGAAATGAAAGCGCTTGGGGTCCATCCAGGAAGGGAGAAAGAGCCGTGGGAGGCTGCCGTATTCCCCGTTGAGACTTGGCCTGTTCCAGAACCGCACATGATATTCCTCTCTTCTCATTCACTCACTCTCTCCACAGGGTCCTCGCCTAGCCTAGAAACGGCGGGTTCTTCACGAAAGTCGTGGCTGATTCAAGAGGTGAGAAAAAAAAAGTGGTCTGTTCGAAAAAAGTGGCGCTTTCCAGCCATGGTAATGATGTTCATAACTTCACGGCAAATCAACCTCCTTGTACCCCTCGTTCTCTCATCTGACGCGAGATAGCACACGCGTACTTCGTACATCAGACAGAGATGGCGGTTTCCGTAGGAGCAGAGGTGAAAATGCGTGCCAAAAGGGGACAGGAGGTAACAGGTGCAGGTGGGAATGTGGCGTATTTCGCCTGTTGGGATGAGTCGCCAAGGGGCTGACTTCGTAACCTACCCTGCTGTCTTTACCGTTGATGCCACCAAGACGGAATGCCGCTCCCGGGTGCTCGCATGCGTTATCTCAGATGCCCAGTATTGGAGAAACAAGGTTCGCTCTTCGCAAGTGAATCTGGGACCACGGAACCCTGAATTTAGAAATAAATTAAGAATTTTTACCCTATTTTGATGAACGAAAGATACGAAGTGAAAACAAAACTTCGCTCAGGCGTGACTGGGGGCCCCCTTCGAAGTAAGGAGCAGTTGAGAGCACAGTCCAAAAGCTGATCCCTTATTAGTGGACTTCAGGTTTTCGTTGGTTCGGTTGAACCCCCTTTGACCTCCGTAGATGATCTCCCGCAAACCCCCCTGATAGCTGGATCGGTCGGTCGTTGGGTGGTCCGAGTGTTGCCCACTAGTGGTAGTTGGGGCTCCTGGGAGTGAGTACGAAGTACTTGTAGTGTACGAAGTAGTGAGTGGACCATGATCGCAAGCCAAAGTTTTGTGCCTGCCTTGTCAAGTCGCTACAGGGGGTTTCCCACGCCCATGCCAAGTAGCTAGTGTACTTCATGTCGTGTACGAAGTACAAACAAGTAATCCCCATCGATCATATTCAGTTTTCCCAGAGTTCATCCACGGGAGAGGAGGATGTTCCTTCCCGACAGTTTCTCTCATTCCTCAGCACCATCTTCACCCTCAAACACACCTCTCTACCAGCACAATTACAAGCTAATATTTTCCTCTAAACGAAGCTGGAAATAACTATATTACAGGCTCTTTTAGCTTATGGAAAATTTTGCCGCATTTCTGTCTGGGGTTTTAGCCTTATTTTCATGCTGTGGTGAAGGGGATGGAGATTTTTTTTTTTTTTTTTTTGATATTCGTAGGTCGTAAGCGGACTAGCGCCTTATGTCGTCTCCCAAGTCCACCCGCCATCCAGGCACGCTGTGACGATCCCTGGGGGAAAAAAGGAAGGGATGACCCAGCGGACACGGCATAAGATACAGTATACAAGTAATAGCATATTACACTCCTCCATCTCGAGAGGGGATAAGTCAACTTGAACAGCGATGGTGTACTTCGTCAGCGGCACGGTTGGAACTGACCGGACCGCTTCCGTGGAACGTCATTGATGGAATCAACAATATCGATGAGTACTTCAGACTTCGTACTCACGCATCGGTCGGGCATCCAGAACCCCGAGTTGTGCCTATCACTGCAAGTTTGAGTGTGTTGGTCCACGTCCATATGTACCTGGACTCCTGTGATCCTCTGGATTACTTTGTCAGCCCAGGCGCATGAGCTAAGACGGAAATAGTGCTGTGGCATGACAGATCAAAATTCTCGACCAAACCTACAGAGTAATATCGAATATCAACAGACGGCGCCAGACAGGATTAGGCCTGGCGATGTGGTATTGTACCCTCTCAATTGATGGATCGAACGGATGCGTATCCTGATCAGTTCAATTACGGCGCAACATACAGCCGGGCGGTTAGATACACGGTGCATCTTGGGTGGTATTTGGCTGTTCCCTTTTTTTCTGCTTCTGTCTCATTGCCGTCGATGGCGTTGGTATCTTTTGGTCGCATCCCTCCCCTGGATACGAACTTTTTTACTTTTAACCAAAGAGACGTGGAGTGAGACTGCAGATATTATTAGAGTAACCCTTTCTGACTTGTCCAGGTACTTGGGACAGATTTGTCTAGTGGACGTGTTCAAAGTACACTATAGATGAGCACCCTGACTACCATCGGCGGTACTATTTAAGAGCATCGCCTAGCTGGCAGTGGGACACCATCAATGACCCATAATAAGGGCTCCAACGCCAGCATGGTTCAGCAGAGGAGAAGTTCAATGGCTCCAGCACTCCAGTACTCATAGTACTTCCAGAGGCAAAGAGGAGGGGGGGGAACAAGCGACGGATGTTTGGCGGCCCTAGAGTGAGATGTAACTCTGGCGTGCAACTCCAGCTCTAGAACTATGGGCTGGATGGGACTGTGGATGGACAGGTGGTGGACTGGTCGTGCTGGCTTGTAGTGTAATCTTTAGGATCCAGGAACATTGAACCAATGAACTGTGCAGCTGAGCAGCGCCAATCTGGAGGGCCCAGGCGGGCTATTGCGGGCCTTCAGGTACAACACCCTTGCACTTATTAGAAAAAAACCAAGATATAATTTTAAACCTGCGTGTCGACTTCCCCTTTCTCTCCTTGCTGCCACTGGTCAGCGTCACTACTGCAGTCCCCCAGCGGCCCAGACCCAGCCCAGCAGGTGAGAGAAAGAGGCAAGACGGAGACAGACAAGTGTCAACGTTCGTCGAGGCTTGCACATCTCGATGCGAATGGTCCCGAGGGTAAAAAAAAAAGTTTTCTTAACCTCATCCTCTTTCCATCTCGATCTCTTTTCCTAGATGCGGGCATGTCAACTCAACTCCACCTCGGAATCACCTTCCTTTTCGTAGTCGCACCTTCCTAAGGATTCGGAGCACTCTCCTCTGCTTCTGCAGTATTTTGAGCCTCTTGCTGCTCTGGCCCTTCCTTCCCAGTCCCTCATTTTTCCATCTTCTTCTTTCCTCTATCCACAAGGGTTGTAAAGGGACGACCTGTCGAGCCATCGGGAGAGAAATTCTCTCTTCTCATCTCTCACCTAATTTTCAATCTTCTAGTCACTCGTTCAAATCCCACTTCGTCGAGCTGCCCCTAATCAAGGCCACAACTTTTTTTGTCGATTCCTACCTTCCTCAACTTTGATGCCTATCTCCTACGTCCTTAATTCTAGTCCTCTTTGACCTTGATAACTCTCGCCATTGATGTCCTATTCTACCGAGGACTCGTAGCAAACACTCCAAGTCCTTGTTTCTCTCCCAGCATCATATTTCAAGACTACGTGCCAGGTTTCAGCTTCCTTGTATGCTCAATCTCTCGAATCCTGCTCCTACCCACCGATCCCACGGGAGGACCTGACGACGATCACGAGTGCGCGAGACCCCTTTTTCTGCCTCTAGAGACATAATACCTCACCCCCGATATACGCCATGGCTGAGTCTGCATCCGCAAAATCCGAGCCAGGGACCCCGGGTCCCAAGTATCCCGCCCCGAAAGACAAGGTGTGCCAGTTTTGCGGCGTGGCCTTCACCTCGTCCTCCCTCGGAAGACATCTCGACCAGTTCATAAAAGACAAGAAGCCGAAACCCCCAGACGATGTTCACGATGTCGATGAGATCAGGAGGTTGCGTGGGAATATCACTCGCCGTCAAGCACGGAATTCGCTGCGGGCAAGGAGAGAAACGTTGACCCCTGCCGGCACTCCAAAGGCATCTGGACTTCGGGACTCCTCGAATCAGACGATAAAGTCGGCCTTTTCTCCGAAGGACAGCAATGGATCCCTGAACGGATGGGATATGAATGGTGACGGCACAAATGGCGATTCTGCGGCGAATGGCAGGAGATCTGGTAATCGAGCTGTAAGCCGGCACGCTCAAAAGGCTCAGTTCGATGCGAGGAATAAAATGGCAGAGGCCATGGATAGGGCGAAGGCGGCCGAGCTTGCGTTGACAGAACTGCTCGGTTCTCTCAGAGCAGCCAAGTAAGATCTTGAGGCGCCATGTTAGCTGTGCTAAGTTGCTGGAAACTAATCACTATGGGCTCTTGTAGGAACCAGATCGATGCCTCGTCCGTCCCTTTCGACTTCAACCCCCTGACCCTCGATTTCCCCGCCCTCACTTTGCAGTGCCTCCGTCCACCCCCGACACTCTTCTCATCTACGCAGTACCCTTCACCCACCTCGTGGTCCATACAAGCTCCCGGCCACAGAGAATTCGAAGCCCTCAAATCATTCTTCCGAGAAGAGTTCAAAGTCTGGAGGATAAAATGTGCGGCAGCAACAACAACCATTACAGAAGAGAACCGATTGCCACCTAGGTCGCCGCTCCATGATGCCAAGGCGGAGATAAGTAAAGTCGAGGAGCGCTGCGCAGAGCTCGAATCCCAGATCCAAGACCATCTTCAATCTTCATATACCGTCTGGGAGAAACTGCACGCACAGAGGAAGGACGAGCTTTGGCTCCTGGAGATGGCTAGAAGCGTTGGCAGCAGACATAAGGAGCTGGAGACCCTGCGAGAGGAACGCCAAACTATGCAGCAGAGAATATCCCACCTGGAGTCCCAGGTGGATCAGCTAAACCAATCACAACATCCCAAGGAATTCAAGACTCGGCCACCACAGACAATTCCCATCGACCCGAGGGCCTTGAACTACTTTTTGGAAGCGAGTATAAATGGTATCAAGAGCGTGGGCATGAAACTAGAGGATCGCCATGCAGACTTGAACACCATTATTTCTCGAGCAATCGATCGATGGAAGACTGTAGTTGTCTCCCAGCGCTTGTCTGACAACAGCCTGGATGGCCAGAGACCGCTACCAGAGACGGTGGCGCCCACTCCGGCACGAGGCACGCTTCAGGCGAAAGCCCAGCCGAATCAGTCCAGATCCGCGGTCACGCAAGAGAATGCCCACCAGTCGCCACCTAAACAGCAGCAGCAGCAGCAACAACAGCAGTCCTTGAAGCGACAATCGACGAGTACAACGGAACCCATGACCGAGAGCAAATCCGCGGAACCCGAAAGGACTGCGGACTCTACTCCGGATGATTCTGACGCTGACGGAGATGCCGATGGTGACGTCGACATCGAGAACCACATGGATGCCGATGCTGATGCGGACGCCGACGCTGATGCCGATGTAGACGTGGACGTCGATGGTGATGCTGACGCTGATGCTGATGCTGACGGCGATGGTGATGCCGATGCCGATGCCGAGATGGAGGACGATGTTAGTTTCTCGATGATGCCGTCGGCTCAGCAGATACAGGCTCAGCAACAGCAACATCATCAACAACAACAGCAGCAGCAGCAGCAGCAACAACAACAACAAATGCAACAATTGCAGCAGCACGCCCAACACCACCACCAGCAGCAGGATAGCCTTCACGTTCCAAGAACAAGAGGCCATGTCCAGAGACCTCCCGAAGGACCTTACATGATACGACACACAGCGAGCATGCCCATTCCCCGAGGCGCTCTTACGGTAACACGATTTATCCCCAGCATGAGTGCCGCGTCCGCCATGCACGGAAACAACACGATGACGATGCACGGGACCAACGGAGGAGATAGCATGTATATAGGATGAGGTGGTGATGTTAGCACTTGACACTTGACACATTTGAGCGGCCCACCTTGAAAAGCCGCCAACTATCAGTCTGAAAACGGGAAGGAAAAACAACAGAAAAGGGAAACCAGAAAACGGTGAAGGAACATTTAATAATTTTTTTTTGGCTTGGCACACACACAAACTTTGAATAAACTCGGAAGGACATGCAGAATGGGGGTTGGTACAAAATCAGATTTATTCTAATGGTCGAGGTTAGGTACAGAGAAACTGGACTTCCGGTAATTGTATTACTAGTAGTTTTCCTGGTCAAAAGGGTTTGAGGACTCGGTTTATGGGCTTTGCTTTGGCTGTGTTTTGCTTTTGATTTCGGTGACTTTTGTGATGTTTCGATTCATGCCTTGGTAAAGCTCCAAAACTTGGGAGGTCCTTTTAAGAGCTCAAAGGCGGTTTTCATACCCGTCGTTCACACAAACTTTGTTCTGATCCCTTGTTAAGCCCTTGATGCTTGTCGGTATCAAACGGGGGGCATTCCCCATCCCACGTTCTTGGCAGGAGGTGTGGCAGGAGGGCGGCGCTAGCCGAACACTGCGGATCCGAAGTTAAAACCTGACAAGGATGGAGATGGCCGCGGGGTTTCAGCTAGTTTGAGTTGGTCTCGTGGGCTTTACGTGGATTCTTGGTAATGTTCGGTGAAGTCGTTGTCCAGGTGAGCTTGTGCAGCTTGCCTTGAGACAGCGGGCGAAGGGGCTGATCAATGCGTTGAATCAATCCGACTCCATCAAGGGTACCCATAAGCTAAGAGTACGTGGGGTAGTCGACCCAGGATCCAAGGAGCTGGGAGAAGATTGAGCTCCTGCGGTCACAATAAAGGTACGATGCCAGGTTTCGGGCAAGTCTTATCCTCAGGTCCGGAGTGTGTTGCTTTTTATGCATCCTAGGGGATTCATCAATGGATATAGCAGGTATGTTAGGTCGAGAGCTCAACTCAACGGGGAGTCATCAGTGTCACACGGATCCCCTGGAAGGAGCTCTTGGGCGCAGCTCGGCTATCGGATGTAGAGATCAATTGATGAGATCCTCCAGTGATATCAATAGTTTACTACAAAGTTCTTTACAAAGACTTTGGTCAAATTCGGCCACGCAACGATCGATCGAAACGGAAAGCACAAGGTCGATCGAAGCTCGCTTTTATTTCAACACAAATTCCAAAGAAACTCGAGCAGCGGCAGCTTTCAACTGCGAAGTACGGAGGCACTGCCACCACGACGAACCGAAGCTCCAAGTTACTTCTTCACTCCGCTGTTTCTCCGGTCCGTTTTGCGCCCTTTCGGTACATCAATCCAATTGTAGCGGCTACTTCGCGGTCCTCTGAGCGGTACGCAGTGTCGAGCACCCGCGTGACTCGGGGCCTTGTATACAATACCTCAAATACACGCATTCCGTCCGTTGCCACCGACGTAGCAATACCAGATGACGGAAGCCTCGCCCTCCCACCTTCCCACGTTCACATCCATGCTCGCTGCTCACGGTTGACTCGTCCGCCTCCGCCGGCAACCGCAATGCAACGAACCTTCGTTCCTATTAGTAGCAGCATTAGCAATTAGCAATCCTCAATGTTAATCACAAATTCCTAGCTTTTTTTGTACAAAAAGCCAAGTCCGTTGTCTTTTTCGGCTCCTTCGCTCGTGCTGCCTAGCGTCTGAGAATCCAACTAAACAGCATTTTAACCCCCAACCTTTTCCCCCCAGGGCGCTCGTCTCTTTTCTTGTTGTGTGAAAACTCTCGTACTTTTCTTACCTGCTTCTCAATTTTCCCAAATCCTCTTTCTTTCTTTTTCTCCAACTCTCAATCCCATCGTCTCTCCCTATCTCACCCTCACCCTCACCCTCACTCTCCCGCTTAAGTCTCGACAGCAAGGTCCGAGTATCGCCAAAAGCCGGACAGCGCCTCCGTGGGCCCCTCATTTGCCCCTCTGAATCACCCCTCGTACATACAAAATTGCCGATCAATGGGCATTCGCTCATTGAAAGCAAAGAGAAACAGCCCTTCTGTACAACCAACTTCCTCTCTTTTCTCGTGAAACCCCCCGACCTTGCCTCGGCCCATTCCTTCTTTTTATTCGCAGGAGATCCCAGTTCTCCTCGCGCCTTGTTTTATTTAGAACCTACGTCACCAGCTATTGGAACGCCTTTAATATCAGAATAACCTTCCCCGACGAAGAGGGGAGGGCCAGCAAAAGAAAATAATAAAACCCGGCAAAAAAAAATAAGAACCCACAGCGATGGCGCAAACGACGACAGACCACAACGGACAAGTACCGACGGCCGACATGACTCTCGAAACATATCAATTCCCGTCCGATCGGATACGGAGGCAATTGAAGGAACCAAACAAGACGCCGTTGATATTGGTGGCCTGCGGCTCCTGTACGTTGGTCGTGTACTCGCTCCGATTCCCGATAGAGGGCGGGTGCTTTCCCCCCTCCCCCCTCATCAAAGCCCCCTCGTTCCTGTTTCCTGGGACCCCTCTTGTACCCCCCCACCACCGTACACACCGGGTTGACGGCACTGCGTGCATGCCTTTGGGGTCCCTGGGCATATTCGGAGCGTCCCATTTTTTTTTATTTTTTTTTTTTACTGACGGAGTGGTGGCGCGGCTTGAAATGTAGTTTCTCCGATTACCTTTTTACATCTGCGGATGTTTCCTATGGCTGCAGATTATTGCAGGCATTCGAATAGCCCTTATGAGGTTGTTGGCGGGTAGGTGTTGTCGCTTGTTGTTTCTTTTCCCTGGATGAGCTTTTTGTAGCTCTGGGGCTCTTGTTTTCCTTTAGTCGTATGATGGGAAGTGCTTGTGTTTGTGAATGGTTACTAATTTCTTCGTGGGTGCAGCTACCTATCACCAGTGTCGGATGGATACAAGGTATGTGAAAGCTAGCTCTAAAGCTCGGGAACAGAGGAACATGGCCAGCGACACCACAGCATCTCCTCTTCCAGCCTGGTCATCTGTGAACGGGCCATTCGACGGTCTGTGAGGATCAAGGGATTGGCGCTGACATGCAACCTTGCCGCATTTAGAAAGCTGGACTCGCTCCCGGATACCACCGGGTGCGCATGTGCCAGCTCGCTGTCGAACACTCTCCGATGATCATGGTTGATCCCTACGAGGCTCTCAGCGTGCGTTCCCCTACCTTACCTACCACGGGAGCTAGGCTCGTTCTAACTAAACGGACCCGATATACAGAGCGATTTCATCCCCACAGCCAAGGTCCTTGATCACTTCGAGACGGAAATAAACCGAGCGATTCCGGACGGTATTCTCTCGGCGGATGGAAAGGAGAGGTTGAAGCCCAGGATCGCGCTGCTTGCCGGGGCCGATCTTATCCAGACGATGAGCCAACCCGAAGTCTGGAGCAGGGACGACCTCGAGCATATCCTCGGCCGATTCGGAGCCTTCATCATCGAGAGGGCTGGAACCGATATCCACCAGGCGCTATCCAGCCTTCAGCCCTGGAGGGAGAATATCCATGTTATTCAACAGGTGTTCCAGAATAACATGAGCAGTACGCAGATTCGCTTGCACATTAAGCGTGATATGAGCGTTCGCTACCGTACGTATACATCGCTTTTCTCCTATTTCCTCGGTTCTTTCTTGCGTCACTCTTGTGCTTTTTTGCTAACATAATTGCTATATAGTCATTCCTGACCCTGTCATCGACTACATCGAAAAGACTGGCCTTTACCAGGAGAGGCAGCCATCACCTGCGGCGAGCATTGCGGGATCCTCTGGTAGCCAATAGGTCTCATTGCCTAGATTACCATAGAGACGGTATTGGGCGAGTGTTATTGTCTCTTTCTTCCTTTCTGTTTATGCCATTCTGCTTTGGCTTTTATGATTTTTTTTTTCTGGTGTTCTTTGGGAAGCGGTAGAAGGCATTATGAGAGAGGATACCGTCATTACCGCGGCTATTTGCAGAACGTCGCTATTTTCAAGAAGAGATGGAGCAGGGCGACTAGAGGGTTTTTAGACCATGGGAGGAGAAACCAGTCTATTGTTGAAGCGCTACATAAAGAGAGAGGGGGGTCTTAGTGCTTTTTGTGTTTTTCTTTGGAGACGCTCAATGTCTACCTGTTTTAAGTTGGACACGAACCAGTCTGTGTCCATCTGGCGTTGGGATCAGGGAATATATCTGGCATTCAATATTTACGCTTTGGGAACGACTCCGTCCATCTCCATATCATCCCATCTTGCCTCATCTCGCTTCTGAATTCCCTTGCTCGTATCTGACGTGGAAGCACACGACATCCTGAACGGCTCCTGATTGCGAGAGAGTCATAAACTAGTTTAATTGCTATTGAGGTCCATTGTAGACTGTACAGCTGAGCTACGCAGTACGAAGTAAAAATACAAGTACGATTCAGGTTTGATGTGGAGTACAAGGTACATCCGAATTCAATTCCTTCCAAAGACTGAGTCACTCAGTGACTTACGAAGTAGCCAAAGTTACTTCGTACGACCCCTCCTCCAAAGAAAAAAAAAGAAAGCCCCGCCGCACACTCACTTTATCTATCGATAGTAATTCTGCCCCACGTTCTGGTATCATATTCTCGCTTTGCCAGAAAGCGGAAAAATCTACAACAACGGGAAGCCTCCGTAAACGCGGGAACAAAGTTGTTTGTTTTTGTCCCATTTTCAGTTCCATCTGAAATTTGATCTCTGGGCCAATTCTCTACGATTGCCATTGAGCCCATACCAACGCCGACACATCAACCTTACAATCTCTACATTCCATTGTACGTCGAATCGAACGCAACCATGGCCGACGCGACCCCCGCCCCGCCGACCGAGCAGGTCGCCAACCTGCAACTGGACGACGTAACCGGCGAGATGGTATCCAAGACGGAGCTGAAGAAGCGCATCAAGGCGCGACAGCGTGAGGCCGAAAAGGCCAAGAAGGCAGCCAATGCGCCTGCGCAACCCGCGGCCAAGAAGCAGGCGTCCGCTGGCGCTGCGGCGAGCGCCGAGGCGGCCGAGAAGGAGCTGACGCCGAACCAGTACTTCGAGATTCGAAGCCGCACCATCAACAAGCTGCGGGAGACCAAGAACCCGAACCCGTACCCGCACAAGTTCCATGTGACGTATGACCTGGCTAAGTTTGCTGAGGAGTTTGGGTATCTTAAGAGCGGGGAGACGGCGAGGGATAAGGTGATTCAAGTTGGTGCGAGGGTTTTTACGAAGAGGTCTTCGGGGTCCAAGCTGTTCTTTTATGATGTGAGGAATGAGGGGGTTAAGGTGCAGGTTATGTGTCAGGCGCAGGAGGCCAAGGAGGGGGGTGTTTCGTTTGAGGCGCAGCATGAGCATTTGAGGAGAGGCGATATTATTGGTATCGTCGGTTTCCCTGGACGGTAAGTGTAGAGGGTTGTTGAAGATATCAATGGCTGGAATATGGGTTGCTGATGTCGCATTTTTAGGACTGCCCCCAAGTCGAGGCTCGCCAAGGGTGAGGAGGGAGAGCTTTCCATCTTTGCTACGGAGGTCGTCCTTCTTACGCCATGCTTGCACGCCATTCCCGATGAACACTACGGTTTCAAGAACCATGAAGAGCGCCACCGCAAGCGGTATCTGGATCTCATCATGAACGATTCCACGCGCAAGACCATCATCACCAGGGCTAAGTGAGTTCTCGCCCCTTCGGCACACTGCAAGTCGTATCTTACTAATACGTTTGAATTTCAAGGATCATCACCTACATTCGCCGATTCTTCGAGGACCGTGATTTCGTCGAGGTTGAGACCCCCGTCCTCAACGCCATTGCTGGCGGTGCCACTGCCAAGCCGTTCGAGACGCATCACAACGATCTTGATATGCAGATGTACATGCGTATCGCTCCTGAGCTGTACCTCAAGATGCTCGTCGTTGGTGGCCTCAACAAGGTGTTTGAGATTGGCAAGCAGTTCCGAAATGAGGGCATTGACTGTAAGTTCTGGGGGGTCTACGGAAAGTGGAAGAGATTTTTTGGTGCTAATACGTTAACTTAGTGACCCATAACCCCGAATTCACCAGTGTTGAATACTACGAGGCTTTTGCCGATTTCCACGATGGTAAGCCTTGATGGAATGGGGGCCCGATCCCGTGTAAATTTTGAGCTGGGCCCAACTAACTTTCTGTAGTCGCCAAGAGGACCGAGGAGTTGCTCTCTGGTCTCGTCAAGGCTGTTACCGGCAGCTACATCACCCGCTTCACGAACCAGCAGGGCAAGGAGTTCGAGATTAACTGGGAGGCGCCCTGGCCCCGTCTCGACATGATTCCCGAGTAAGCAAGATCCTCCCCACCAACGGAGTGGTATATAAGTACGCCTGCTAATCCTCCCCAAAAAGGCTTGAGAAGGCGACTGGAGAGAAGTTCCCTCCTGGCGACCAGCTTCATACTGAAGAGACCAACGCCTTCTTGCAGAAGGTGCTCAAGAAGATGAACGTCGAGTGCACGCCGCCTCTTACCAACTCGCGCATGATTGACACGCTGGTTGGAGAGTATCTCGAATCTCAGTGCATATCGCCTAGTAAGCCTATATCCGAAGTTCACTTGAGACGTATATTTTTGTTTCTTCTTCTAACCCGTCCGTAGCCTTCATCATGGGTCATCCCCAGGTCATGTCTCCCTTGGCCAAGTACCACCGCGATCGTAAGTTTGGATGTGCGGTTCCGCTCGAACCTCAGACTACATCTAACCTGCCACAACTTTTTAGAGCCCGGTCTTTGCGAGCGAGCTGAGGTGTTTGTGGCTACCAAGGAAATTGCCAACTTCTGTATGTGTTCCACACTCGCGAGCTACAAGCTAGAGTTCACCAGTGCCTTGCCTAATTCTAACTCTCCGTGCTAGATACCGAGTTGAACGATCCTTTCGACCAGAGGTTGCGATTCGAGGAGCAGGCTCGTCAGAAGGCCGCCGGTGACGACGAGGCCACCCTCATCGACGAGAACTTCTGCACGTCCCTAGAAGTAAGCTCGTTCAGATCAATCTTCCAACTGACCCCATGATTTCCCCCTAACTAACCTCGTGTGATTCTCTAGTACGGTCTGCCACCTACCGGGTATGCATATTATGCTTCTTGCTAACTACACCTGGGGTTATTACTAACGTCGCTCTTTAGTGGATGGGGTCTTGGAGTTGACCGACTCGTCATGTTCTTAACTAACAATGTAAGTCTCCTTTTCCGGTTCCTTAGACCACCATCCTCCCCTTCCAGAAAGATCGAGACTTTACTTACAAAAAACGCAGTACTCGATCCGCGAGGTCATCGCCTTCCCTTTCATGAAGGAGGAGCAGAAGAGGGAGGAGAAGAAGCTCGCCGCGGAAGTAGTTGGCGTCGAGCCCGTCCCCATCGAGGAAGTCCGTAAGTAGAACTCCTTAACCACCCCCCCCCAAAGCACCCTTTCTTCCGGCATTGGTCTGGTTTCTCACGTTTTTCGGCAGCTCGCAAGTAAGTTGGCTAGCGAAAATTCGAACCTTTGGACAAGGGATTCTGGGGTATTTTCGGGGCATTTTAGACTTGATGGGATCAATTATTATTAGATAGAGCCTGGCCTCACTTGAACGAGAAAAAAAAAGAATTGAGAAATGGAATAAAAAAAGGTCTCTTTGTTGTTGAAAGATGACAATAGATTCTATCTTCGTTATGATACATTGGGTTGTGAAACAAGAAGAGTGAACCGTAGAAGACTCAAAAAGGGAAAAAAGACCAATAAAAAGAGTGGCGAACCGTGACTTTTATGTACACACTAAACTTCCCCCCTGCTTCAGCTGGCCCTCTTTTATAACCCCCTTTCTTTTTCTTATCATGATATACAAATGGCTCTATTTGCTATAAATACATACGTAGCCATCGAGCTACGCAGAAAAGTGGGGAGGTGTAATGAGAGCATCGGAGAGGATTGAAATATATTCTTTCCCTGACTCTCATCAATGTTTCACCGTTTTGTGTGCTTAGTGGGCAGCCTTCTTAGCGGCAGTCGAAGCGCCAGAAGACTTCGCAGCGATCTGGACCCTCCTGTTCAGCGTAGCCAAAAGACTCTTGGGGATACGCAGCCTGTGACCGAGGACGAGAGAACCAGTAAGAACGGCGAGGGCACCAGCCTGGTGGAGGGCACCCAGGGACAAGGGGACCATGTAGATCAGCGTAGAGATGCCGAGGGCGACCTGCACGAGGGTAAGGTGAAGGAGGCCGGTGACACCCTTCTTAGCATTGCGGGGGATGGCGGCCGCTACCTGACCGCGGCGGGCGTACATGAAGAGGGAGAGGACGGAAAAGAAGGTGGTAGTGGCGAGGATGCGGTGGTCCAGCTGGACGGTGCTGGGGTTCTCGAGCATGTTGCGCCACCAGAGATCAGAGCGGTCGGTCTTACGCGAGTAGTGGTCGTCCCAGAGCTCAGAGGCGGGAGGCGTGAGGCCAAGACCCATCATGGGGAACTCGTTGTAGATGAGACCAGCATCGAGGCCAGCGACGAGGGCACCGGAGAGCGCGGTGGTGAAGATGAGAATGGTGAGGCCGGCGACGGAACGGCGGAGGGTCGTGAGGGCGGGGTTCTTCAGGGCCGCGACTATCTTAAGAGCTCCGGCGGGGTCGGCGATCATGCGGCGGGTGCGGAGGACCGTGAGCGCGGAGACGAGCATCCAGGAGTAGCACAGAATAGCGGTAGCAAGATGGGTGGTAAGGCGGTACTGCGAGACGCGGGGGTGGGAGCCGGGCGCGAAGAGGTCATCCTTGAGACCCGAACTGACCATCCACCAACCGATGAAGCCCTGGAAGCCGATCAGGGCGGAGATGCCGCCGATGTTAAGGGCCATGGGGAGGGAGACGCGGCGGCGGGCGACGAAGTAGATAGCGGGGAGGACGAAGGTGACGCCGATGACGCGACCCCAGATGCGGTGGAACCATTCCATGAAGTAGATCTTCTTGAACTCGGCGAGGGTCATGTGCGGGTTGAGGAGGTGGAATTCGGGGGAGGCGCGGTACTTGTCGAATTCGGATTGCCAGACTTCTTCGTTCGCGGGGTACCTGCTACCAGTTACGGGGCGCCATTCGGTGATACTCAAGCTGGCCAGCGGGGAAGAACAAGTCGTTAGCGAAGCTCAATGGGGGGAAGCACGGCAATGGGGTAGGAGAAGTTGCCATTGGAGACAGCCGATTGCTAAAACTTACCCAGATTCCGTCAAGCGAGTCAAACCGCCAAAGACAACAATACCAAAGACACTAACAGCGGAACCAAGAAGCCAGAGACCTACGGCCTTGGACGTCGTAAACTCAGGCATCTTCTTCTTACTCGTCGCATCTTCGAAAGCCTCAACATAAGCCTTGGTGCTCCCCTCCGACGCCGCCTTGATCTGCTCCGTGATTGTCGAAGCCGTGCTCTGGAACCGGACCTGCTGCTGCTGCACAGGGATAGCACGGCTCTGTCGAACGGCGTCAAGGACACGGGAGCGACCGGCAGGGACGGATGCGCGCTGTAAACATTGGCGACATATCGAGGAAGGTGCGGCTAGCCTCGTTGCTAGCCTTCGCGACACGGGCATTAGATATGCCATTGTCGCCGAATCGAGGGGGGTGCGTGATGAGGTGGGAAGGAGGGAAAGAAACGAGTGTCGTGAGAGATGGGAGATTGGGGATGGGCTGATTTCGAGCCCGTCTGCTCGAGACGCTATTTAGTTTGTGGTACGAGAACGAGGTCGAAAATTTTGGAAGAATTATTAATTCCTAAAATTCTGATTGGCTGTTGATTTCAGGAGACGGTGTGGCCCAAGCTTTAGCCATAATGTGGCGTGTGTGACGAAGTAGCATTGTACTGTACACAGGTACATAAACTTGTGCTTTGTACCAGAGAAACCCAACCTTTCTCACCGCCCTGACCCCACGTCCGAAATGCACTGGCAGAAAAAAGTTCCATTCAGAAAAAAATTACTAGCAAAACGCACCGCCTTCAGATCGAAAAATCCTAGGAATGAAAATTACCTGCAGATTGTCTAGCAGCACAACGACAACATGGCAGGTCGACAAGCCCACGGACGAGCGCCGACGGCGAAACCCTTAGGGAAACGCGCGGGGAAAATCCAACAACAAAATCAAGGAAAATCGAAGGCGAAACCAAAGGGAGGTTCCAAGACGAGAGCCCTCAACGCCTTCGAAATCGCTTCGGAGCAGTTTGCCGACGGCGAGAAGAAGAGGAGCGGCCGCGGCCGGATTTTGGATATCGACGATGCGAGGCCGAAGCACCGAAGAGATGCCGAGGATGGCTCGGAGGGAGAAGATGAGGGTCCGAGGAGGAAACGGGCCAGGCCTAGCCGGCCCGCTCAGGAAGACTCCGATATTGAGGAGGGGAGCGATGAGGAGGGGAATAGGTGGAGGCTAGGGGGGCTGGCGGAGGATGACGAGGACTCGGAGATTGACAGTGATGAGGCGTTTGGCGAGAGTGACAATGAGACTTTCCAGGGCTATGCGTTCCGTGGAAGCAAGTCCAACCAGGAAAAAGATGTGCGCTTTGTCTCCGTACTGTTCCATCGGTATTAACCTTGAAAACGCTAACCGTGCTTCAGGGTGACGATTCTGACGAAGAAGACGACGACGAGTCTCTCGGCGAAGATGCTATCGACCTCGCTCAAGCTCTAGACATGGCCGAAGAGGAGTCTGAGGAAGACGAGGAAGAATCCGGTTCCGATGAGTCAGATGAGGACGACAGCGACGCCGATTCTGAAGAAGATGACGGAACGGACTCCGACGATGACGGTGTCCAAGATCAAGATGCGCTCAAAAGCCTGGTAGCAGAATTCGCCGGTGTTGACGAAGACGAAGACGCAACCAAATCCACGAAGCCGAAAATCGGACTCAAGGACCTCGGACTCTTCGGCATAAAAGATGCCAACATGAAGAAGTCTTTGAAACTCATGACGAAAGAGGAGAAGGAAACCAGGCCGGGCTTGAGCAAGAAGCTGGACGTTCCTCTGCCAAAGCGCCAGCAGGACCGTATCGATCGAAAGGCGGCATACGAAAAGACGACCGAGACGCTCGACCGGTGGACGGAGACCATCAAGCACAACCGGCGCGCTGAGCACCTCGTGTTCCCGCTACCACAAGAGCTACCCAATGCGGGCCTCAGCAACACCGAGATGCAACCGCTGAAGCCTACCGACGCGAGGACCGAGCTTGAGAAGACCATGTTTTCTCTGCTGGACCAGAGTGGCCTGAGCCTGACCAAGGAGAAGAAGAAGGAGCCCCTGATTTCAGAGGAGGAGCACTTGCAGCTATCCAAGCAGGCTCGACAGGAGCTACTAGCCGAGCGGCGACTAGCGCGAGAGCTCCAATCCCGCGAGGCGAAGAAGATGGCGCGGCTAAAGAAGATCAAGAGCAAAGCCTACCACAGGATCCACAAGAGGCAAAAACAAAAGGAAGAGATCGCCGCCAAGGAAGCCATGATTGAAGCGGGAGAGATCGATTCCGACGATGAAAGGGAAGAGCAGGATCGCAAGCGAGCCCTCGAGCGTGTGGGCGCGAGGCATAAGAATAGTAAGTGGGCTAAGTCCGGCTCGAAGGTCAAGAGGGCCGTGTGGGATGATGACTATCGGGCCGGGCTTGTGGATATGGCGCGACGGGATGAGGAGTTGCGGAAGAGGGTTGAAGGTCGTGGTGCGGGCGAAAACTCTGATGGTGATGATGGTGAGGAGAGCGACGAGTCTGGCAGTGACTCTGAGGATGACCGAGCGCGACTTCGACGAGAACTTGAGCGGGCGGAGACTTTTGATGATGGTGCTCCGGAGTCGAAGCTGATGCAGCTCAAGTTCATGAAGAGGGAAGAGGAGCGTCTCAGACAAGCGAATGACGAACTCGTGGCGCAGATTAAGAGGGACCTCGACTCGGACAATGATGGCGACGATGTTGAAGAGGAGGATCAGGGTGACGTCGGCCGAAGGAAGTATGGCATGGGAAATGCCATCGCTGCCACGGGTCCACTCTCAGCCGCGGGCCAGAAAGCAAGCAAGAGCAAGGCTAGGAGACAGCGGAAGGAGGAGGATGGAGACGCTGACGCCATGGACGAAGATGGCGAGGATGGAAATGATGCCGGCGTCACCCGAGACCGTCGATACATCGTCCAGACGAACTCGATCGCCAGAGCGTGGTCAAACGCAGAGCCTCGCCGCAAGTCCAAAAACAAGAAGAACGGCGAAGATGTTCGTCCGAACGAGCCGCTCGACCTCAACTCCTCAATTCTGCTTGCCGAAGGTGCCCCCAAGCCAAAGCCCAACACCAAGACGGCGAAGAAGAAGTCCCGGACAGACAAGGCCACCGCGCAATTCCTCGAAGACGGCGAAGACGCTGATTCCGACGACTCCGGCGAGGACCTAAAACTTCCCTTCGCCATCCGCGACCAGGATCTGATCGCGCGGGCTTTCGCCGGCGACGACGTCGTCGCGCAGTTCGAGCAGGAGAAAGAAGAACTCGCCGAGGAGCAGGACGACAGGATCATCGATAACACACTACCCGGATGGGGCAGCTGGGCCGGAGACGGCATCAGCAGCCGCGAGAAGAAGAGGAATAAGGGCCGGTTCCTTACCAAGATTGAGGGCGTGAAGAAGCAGGATCGGCAGGATGCGAAGTTGGATCGGGTTATTATTAACGAGAAGAAAGTTAAGAAGGTGAGTTTGTGTAAACTCTCTTTGGGTTTCCCCTTTCATTGCTCTATCTGGGGTTGGAACTCGCTAACCGTGACTCTCGTGTACAGAACGACAAGTACTTGGCAACACAGCTTCCTCACGAATTTGAATCTAGGGATCAGTATGAAGGTACATTGAGGTTGCCGGTGGGAGCGGATTGGGTGACGAAGGAGACCTTCCAGACGGGAACGAAGCCTAGAGTTATCATTAAGCAGGGCATTATTGCGCCCATGTCACGACCTGTAATATAGATGAGATAGTTGAGAAATTGGGAGAAAAGGCAAGAATGGTTGAAAATGATAGACATCGTTTGGATTGGTTTTGGAGTATAGTTTTATCACCCACACCCTGCCCCAGTCATTGCCCAAGCCTAAAATGAACCCTAGAGGTTGTGTCTTACCTCGTCATTATCCAGCGGGTCTGAAGATCGACGAATGTGCACATCTCCTAAGTGAGTCCCAGGTCCCGGTTTGCGTTCATATCATCCGGACAGCTTTCCAGCTTGCAGTATGATTCGGTGTTCGACAATCCAACATATGAATCGATTTTGCAGACTATAAACATCCAAGTGCCAAGGAATCAGCATCCGAAGCGGAAATCCGATGCCGAGAGCTTACGCCAAGGCCAAACTTTATACAGACGACAATCTTCGTCTTCGAGCTAGAAAGCTCCCATGAGGCAATCCCCACCAGCTCGATGCCCAAATATCCCAGTTAAACATATAAAATTACCAAAAAGGAGAGGCAAAAAAGAAAAAAAAAAGAACGTCATGTATAGTACACGAGGGCAGGTCCACGCCCAACCCCCAAAAACATACACCACCTCGAGGCCGGAAAAACCAAGGAGGATACTAATTCTCAGTCAATCTGTGGCCGCCCATCTTCGCTACCGTGCCGAGAATAGTTTTGAAAGGAAAACTAGAGTTCCAAAGAAACTCCTGCCAGGAGAAGGCATAACTGTCGATGTAGATCTCGCGATTTCGAGGGAAGTGTGAACTCGTTCGATATTTTCGTCGTTTAGGAGGAGACAAGCTTGATGGCCTTGCTGGCGTCGAGGGACGGACTGACGTAAAAGGCGAGCGCGATGATGCAGTAAAGACCGAGAAGCTAACAAGAGAGAAAGGTTAGTTGTGTACCAAGTTAACAAAGGCAGAAAATAACATACCATAGCGCCTTCCAGGTAGTTGGAGCGTCCATCCTGAACAGTATAAGTAACGACTAGCACCGAGAACGCAAAGGCAACAGTCGAGACTACCCCCAAACATTAGCAAACACCCACACACGCATATCCGCGTTGAAATCGACCAAAAACTCACAAGTCTCAAAGTGGAGAGACATGGGCTGGCCAATAGCCCAGCCAAACATGACGAGGAATGGAGTAACGAGCAGCGCAATCTGGATGCTCGAACCGATAGCAACACCCATGGCCTAAAAATCCAAAAAAGGTCAGCTCAATCTAACGCGCCCAACGAAACCTATCAATACGGCACAACCCACCAAATCCATCTTGTTCTTCATGGCCACCACAACAGCGGTTGCATGCTCCGCCGCATTGCCCACAATAGGAATGAGAATCAAACCGATGAAAGCCTTGCTGATCTGGGACGTTTCGACGATGGGATCGATGCTGGCGACAAGGTAGTCCGCGCAGATGGCGACGACGACGGTGGTGGCGACAAGGACAATGATGGCGGGGACAAGACCCATGCAGGGCTCCTCATGCTCGCGCTCCTCCTCCTGCTCGACGCTAGTCTGTGTGGCCTCGGGGTCTTCGTGGTGGACGCCGTCGAAGAGGTTGTGGTGGGTACGGAGCTGGAACCCGAGGTAGAGGCCGTAGAGAATGAGAAGGATGACGGCGGTACCGCGGGAGAGGAAGAGGATGGGGCCTTCCTTATCTTCGTTCGGGGAGTCGATGACGTTGTAGAGCTGCGAGTTCATTGGGTTAGATCGCGCACTGAAGGGAAGGGGTCATCAATTAGTATGAGAGCTGGTCCTAAAGCTTACTGTCGCGGGAATGACGAGCGAAGCCGAAGACAGAGCGAGCAGCGAGCACGTCGTCTGGGCCGTGCCGGAGGGGAATCTCTGCTCCATGCCAGTACCGTCGGGATTTCGCAAGTTCCGGAGGCCGCCGAAGAAAAAGCTCATGCCGAGAACGAGAAGAAGGTTGGAGAGAATGGAGCCAAGCATAGAGGCTTGGACGACTTCGATCTGGCCATCGCGAAGGGCGACAATGCTAACCTAGCGCAGGGGAAGAGATAGAGTTAGCACTTTCACTATCTAACTGATGAAAATGCGCCAAGCGCGCATGTGTAGGTTTCCTCCAACATGCGCACACAGGGTGTGTGCGCAAGGTCGACCGATTGGAGACGGAACAAAAAATGGAGGACAAACAATCAACTCGACGGCATTTCCAAAGGTCGCATTCAACAGCCCACCCAGGGTCTCTCCCAAACGCATCGCAATCTCTTCAGTCGCGAAAGACAGGACGGCGGCGAGGGGAATAATGGCGAAGAAATTGAGGATGAAAACCGTGGTTGGGTCCCAACCGAGTTCGCCAGCGACGATGGCGACTGGGATGATGAGGAGGAGGAAGTTGACATAGTCTAGGGGTGCGCGCAAGGTCATGGGTTAGCGGAAACATTGAACGCTCAGTGCTATAGACATGCGCAAGCTTCAGAGGCAGCGCCGCGACCGCGACCGCGACCGTCGGAACCCCCGATGCCGTGTGACCCGGCCTCGCATCTCAACACAGATGATGCCTTAGGATTGGGAAAGGGACAAGACTCACTGCTCATCAGAGTAACCTTGGTGATGTGCCAGGTCGAGGCTGAGTACCTAACTAGCCGGTTCGGACTCTCGGTACCGGGCGTGCTCCGGCGATTAAAGAAGAAGTGCTTCCAGCCGCCGGACGGAGAATGACCGTTCGGCCATTCATTGCGATGGCCATTGAGGAGACCGGTCGTCTCCCCCGGCAGATCCTCGTCGGAATGGTTCGACATGAAGGCGATGCTAAGAGTACGGCGGAAGTTTACGTTGGCTGCGGCTCACAGAGGCACAGCGTCCAGTTAGTCAGTGAATCAAACTATGTTGGGTTCGGGCGACTCTGTTTCGCGGGTGGTGGAGGAAGGCGAGGAATATGTATCGTAGAGTCGGTTGTCCGAGACGAAGGCATGTAACACGCAGGGACGAAAGAAAGCAAAGAAGAAGAAAACTATTACAAAGGGGACACTGGCAAGTTACAAAGCAAATGAATGGGTGAATTGAATAAAGAGAGGTGAAGAAAAAAAGTGAAATAAAAACCTAGAGAAAAATAGTGGAGAGTAAAGGGGAAGAAAAGACGCCTTTGTCTGAGCTTTGTTGCGTTTGTGTAGTGTAGAGTTGTGGCGGATGTTCTTGTTCCAGAAGAGGCAAAACTTGGTCGCCAGGAGGCTAACGAGATGGTTTAATGTTGCAGCAGGTAGCAGGTACAGTCCCACTTCCCGAATAGCCAGATTCGGGACGGGAAAAGGGACTAGTTGGGGGAGATGGGAAGAGCGGGAGATGAGGCTATAGGGAGTATTTACAATCGAGAAGAGCAGGGCAAAGCAGAGAAGAGCACAGAGAACGTGTGGGAGACGGAAAGCAAAGACTAGAGAGTGTGTATGCGATTGATCAAATGCGAGACGTCGCGGGTGATCAACTGGGCTGTGAAATCATCATCACCGGAACATCCATCCGCATTTGCATCTGGGGTAGGGTTGAGGTGTGTGTGGTGTGTACAGGTATGTAGAAGGGAAGAAGAGAAGAAGAGCAACAGTACTCACCCACCATGTTGTGTGATGATGGAAGGCAATGGCAGTGTGAACGGGAACAAATAAGTCCGGGTCAAACAAAATTGGGATGGAGGGTGGGAATAGAGACCAGACCAGACCGGACAAGAGAGTTGCAAGCGAGGTGGATATGGATGGTTGAGGGGGATAATGGGAGAATGCTGTTATCACGTCACTGGTCGTTCCAGGTAACCAGGCGAGAAACCGGGCGAAACAAGTCCAAACAGAGCCAGAATGACCCTGGAAACGAACGGGAGTTCGACGATGTGGTCCGTGTTTCTGCGCGTTCTGTGTGCTTTCCGTGTGGGCAACCAAGGAACAGGGTCAGAGAACCGTGGATGGGACAGACAAGGGGAAAGACTGGGAAAAGACTGGGGCTGTGCCGGGTGCCGCCAAGCAAAGGACAAGCTTTTTAATAATGGAATTGATCTGATGTTTCGATTGACGTTGTGGGTTGTGGGTATGGGAGGATTTTGGGGGAGCAGGGAATGGCTAAAGAGGGTCTCGAATGGCCTAATGTGCTGGGTTTCCGCCTTTTGAATTGATTATCGATTGAAGCTAACCAGGATCGGGTCAGGTTGTTGGTTGTCGGTTGTGATGGTCCCTGCTGAGATGCAGTTATGTCGATGTCATGCAAAAGCCATGAACAACTCAATCTCTCGATGGCCCAAGATAATCCAGGAGAATTTTATATAATCTCTCGTACCTTCCTGTGCTCCCTCCCTCTCTCAACGCGCCTTCCTCGACGCTCACACCAGAGTACCTTGTATTAAAGTGTATAAAGTAGCTCTTACTTTTATCATTCGAATGCTTCCATCTTGCTTTCCGTCTTCCTTCCGATTGAGTTGTGTCGTACGAAGTAGTCGCAGTCTTCCAAGCACCCGATGCCGCCGAAATTCTCCTGTGCTGGCTCAATTTGACCTCAAGTGCTGCAACCCTCCTGCAAGCTTTAGCCCGCTACTTGCGAGTTCCCCCACAGCAGCACAGCCTCAATCATCACTCTATCAGCTCCAAATGCACAATTAACTGCAGACACCATCAACACCCAACACCACCGACTGCATCCACCCAATCGCAAGCTCCCCAGATTCAGCAAAGCTCCCCAAGTCTGTCGAAATACCTCTCCTCTCCAACTTCCACCCAGACCCTTTTTTCTTCTTCCGTTCTCTCATCTCACTCTCGACACGTGGGACCCAAGAACAAACCCCATGCGCTAGACATGGATCTCCTATTAGCCCCCACCAGTCGATCCCGTTGGCGGCCTCCCAGAGTCCCAAACGGAGGCGGTACCAAGCACCCACGAGACGGGCCAATCCACTCGTTCGTAAAAAACTCGCCGTGCTGTCTCGCATTACACCTTCGGATCGACTCTTCGTGAGAGACAGTGATCGACTAGATCGACTAGCAAACTCTAAGCTTTTTCAGCTTCCCCACTCAACCACAGATTTGTCAAGATATACGGAGTATTATTCGAGGTATTTCATAGATAATTCATACTAATCTGGAAAAGGAAAAGCAAGAAGCAAGAGAGGAATCGCCTCAATTCAGAATTTCGGATTCTCTCAGAGTGGATGTCAGACCGGGGAACCTATACTTTGACTTCGTAGGCAAAAATTGTATGACGGAGTGCAACAGGTAAGATTGGAAAGGACATGAACAAGGCTCGGAAAATATTTCCTGGTACTAATGACTCAATGAGTTTGAATTGTGCTACGAGGTACGAGGTACGAAGTAGTTTACACTAGTTTTCGTCTTGAGACAAGTCCCATAATATCGTTTGTCTCACGTCGACATTGTACTTCGTTCGTCTTCAAATACTTCGCAGTGTTATGCAGTGCAGTGTTATGAAGTACAAGTTACAAGTGGATCTGATATGCTTGAAACTTGACAGAAGTTGAACCGAAGCAGAAGAAGTAGAAGCACTCCACATCCACCCAAACCCAGGAGCTTCACTCTCCTTATCGATAAAATCCCCCCATGCTTCCGCACCCCTGGTCCATGACGTAGCTGACTCTAGCTCTTACTGCATCAAGCTCAGATCCTTGAAGGCAACGAAGATCAGTGACATACTTTGTTTGTGGACCTCAACTGCTCTTAAAGCTGACAGAATTGATGCCAGAAGATGTAGATTAACTAACTTGCACTCTAAAAAAATTACCTGGTAACGGTTACACGATAACGATGTAAGCCATCGAGGCGTGTGTAATATGCATTGATGTACTTCTGGACAATAAAGTACGGCCTGGAGCTCTCACTCCGCCACGGCCCTCGTTGTAAATGATGCCGAAAATCCATGTTCTAACAAAAGAACTGCTTCTCCGCAATTAAAACGCCCGACGCCCCTCTTGGAAATCGAACACAAAGGAAAAAAGTTGTAGGGAATGTAATCCCAGAGGGCTCCTTCGATCTAAGCGTCTCGAAGCTCCCCCGGAGCTCAGCCACCATTCATTCGTCATACCCCTCCGAGAGCTACAAGCAAGACTTCACGTTAGCAAAGTGAACGACAGATATCGTAAATTAATTAGGGCTGACGCGAAAGCCCCAAGAAATGTCCCCCAAGAAAAATGGGGCAAGATGTGCAAAAGAAAGAAAGAAAGAAAGAGGAAAAAAAACTTACCGGCCGCATACGCCAAATACCACGCCAACGACGCCCCGCCATCCAACCACGCAGGATTAAATGTCGAGCTATTGAAGAACTCCCACGCCTCATCCGGGTACACCAACGCGTAGTTGCCGTACACGATGCCCTTCCACCCGCCACTGATCTCGTCCGCACGTCCGTCACTAAAGTACGTCGTCCACTCTTCCAGGATGAACTCGGGTGTCCGCGCCAGCCCCGACGCCGCCAGGAGCGGGAGCATGTGGATGCCTTGGATGTACTCGATGTTACCGCCGAAGTACGTCGTGTGATCGGCCTTGTTCTCGAAGAGGATCCCTGCCACCTTGTTGTCGATGAACTGTCGTGGTTGGACGTCGTTGTCGCTCGTCATTAGGTAGTAGTGCTGGAGGCTGCGTGCGAGGACGGAGAGTTGCAGGTTTCCTCTTTGCGCCCGGTAACCGGGGCTGTGTTAGCGCTTTGGTCCACTTCCGGCCAGATGAGAGCTATTGATCGAACTTACCGTGCCGTCATTAGGGAGTCTCCTGTTACGGTACCCCACATCTTGATTGCGTAGACACTCATGATATCCTCCGAGCTCGATTCTTGGTCCTATAGAGATCCTGTCAGTACACAGCCCCCAAATCCATAGAGATGATGGGGGACTCACCTTCCCATCCATGCTTGCGTACAGACCATGAGCCCAGCTGTGGCCATGATACCAATCAAACGACCGGAACTGAGGGAAGTACGGATCTTTGGCACTTGGATTGGCATAGTCTCGCACCAGGGTGTTGATGTAGTCTTTGTTCTCTTGGGCCCAAGCGGGATCGAGGTATCCGATATACGCTCCGGCGAGAACAAAGTATCCCCAGTGGAAGTGGTGGTCGTTGTAGTATGTGTTACCAAAGTCTACACCGCTGTTTCCCGTCGTGTAAGTCGCCGATGAGACCACTCCGCCCCATGCGCCTGCAACAAGTTAGTAAACATCTTTTCTTCCTCTGCTTTCGCAAATAATGGCTAAGGGAAAGGAAACTTACGTTCATAGACAAGCGGATATTGCTGTCTATTCTCAATAAATGTCGAAAACGCATATTTCAACTTCTCGAGACCTGCCTGAGCAAGCGCCTTATCCTCCAGCATGTCGTTTATGACATAGAGAATCATCGCAAATTTGGCGAGCCCCTTGCCACTAAAGTACATCGAATCAAGATTCGTCTGCTCAAGCATGTTCTGCGAGATCTCCTGTTGGGCCACGACCCTAATCACCGCCTTGGCCTCCTCGGATAACATATCCCGAGATCCTCCCTCTGGCGTGTATGGCGCGAAGCCCATATTCAACGGCATCCGCGGCTCGACCATGGTCCAGCTGATTCCTAGAACAGCCGTGGCGAGGCCCTTGGTTGTTGTCTGCATCTTCAGGTCTGCAATTTTCGACTTCGTCTCATAGTCGAAGGACTGGACATGGTGGGGCAAAGCGAACATCAAGAGCGGGCTATCGGTACGGCCACGGGAAGTAAAGTGGAAAGTATAGCTACCCGTGGTATCGCCGACTGCTCCGGACAGTAGGGCCGTCTCAACATATACTCCGGATGCTTCGTCAAGAACCTCTTCAGCTCCAGAGTTGTCCTTAGCGATCTGGATAATTCCGTAGAAAGGCGCCGTCGCCTCGGCATTGCCATTGTTGACAACCCTGAGATCAAGGTCCTCGCCCGACGTTTTGGTCGCGTATAGCCACCAAGCCTTGCCATCCTCAAGCACAAACTTGTACTTGACAACGCCATCTTTGGGGTCATCCGTGGCCTTGCTAACGGTCCTAAAGAATACGCCAGACTGGATAAGAGGAATAGCTCCGCTGTACTCTCCGGTGACGAAGCCCATGCCTTGGACTAACGGGAATGATATGGCAGTTGCACCGTCTGGTTCGGGGCGAATACGCACAGTCGCCGAGAAAGCAGTTAAGCTATCAATGGTGAGAGAGGTATCCTTGCCCAACTCCTTGGCGCTCAAAATTAAGGACTGGATCCCGACCGGATTGTAAAAGTAACTTGCGGCTCCAGTTGGTTCCTTTGGATTACCAAACACGCGTTGGTCAGCATCCGTGTGGGAGATCGCGAGACCGTAGCTGCCGGTAGGGCCATTGCCGCCGACCCACGCCACCGAGTAAGGGAAGGCATAAGTCGGTGCCTTCTGGTCGCCAAGGAAGAAGTTGGAGTAGAACTTGTTGGTCTGAATAGGTGGGCCGGCGCCGATTCCAAGTCGAGGCACAGGATGGTCATCCCTCTGCGGCATGTTGCCTGGCGGCGGGCCCCAAGAGATGGGTTCCGCGAAGATGTCGGCGGGGATCATGGTCTCTACGGTCGGCATCGTTGATACTGGGGTAGGGCTCTCAGTTGGTTCAAGGAGAGAGGTTGCGGGTTCGATGGCACTCTCAGTAGGCGATTTGGTTTCCGAATCTCCCGCCGATTCAACCGGAAGACCGGTAGTATGCGGCTCTACGTCCGTCAGGGTGGGGAGAATTTGAATGGTGCAGTTTGATGCAGTGCTTGTCGAGACGCTGACAGTCACATCCGGTGAGAAGTCGATGCTTTCCGAGATAGAAGAGCTGCGGGATGATGTGATAAAGGAACTAGGGTAGCTGGGAGTGATTGTAGGGGGGCCGGCGGTGATTTTCACCGTGCCAGTAGGAGACGGGGCTATGAATGTCTCGGATTCTAGGCCTAAGAGGCTGATTTTTGGTGTTGGCACTGGTCCTGAGATGTCCGTTGTGCACGGAATATCTTCCCACGGGCGATGAACTCCTGGTCTTAGGCCAAGGTGATTGCAGGAACGGTGAGGAGGCTGCTGAAAGTGCCCAGGTGGACCATGAGCACCAGGATGGCCGGGTTGGAATCCGGGTTCGGGAGCTCCCTGACAGCTGAGAACTTGTCCCAAAGTCAGTAAGAGCAACCGCAACGAGAAATGACGAGGGGCCATGGTGACTTCGCTGAAGAAGAAGAAAAAAGAGGGAAAAGGGCCATCCGCAACAAACACACTCAAGGAACGCTAGAGGAACAAGTCTGAAGGATATCACTTATATACTTGTCTGCCATCCTCTCTACACAAGAGTTTCACGCGGCGGCTCACACCCCCAAAGTGGAAGGAGAACAGAAAAAAAAAATCAAATTGACCGCATTATAAAAACCAAATCAACCGTGAAATTGACTGTGATGCGACGCCAGTCATTGGCACATGTCGACGCCATCTCATAGTTTGAACGCCGGTTTGCGCACCATTGCCAATCTTTTGGCGCCAAGCCCATCGTGGTCAGGGTATTGCATTCCGCCGAATGATACCATGATTTCATCCAAAGTTTGGAAAAAGTGAAGGGATCTCCTAGGGAAAAAGCATGGTCGCGAAACGCGGCCGCGTGCTCTCATGACTCCTAGTGTCACATTCGGCGGTTTCATTCTGTGTCTGGTACGTTGCAGCGCAACTTGCGCAAGAGACATACATGACCATCTGGTAAAGGGGGAGCAATGTCTTACAAAAACAAATGAAATGTGGCCTTCTTACCTCAGGAACGATTGGGCCCTGCTGCAACGGAGAAGGAGAATATGCCTTGCGATGTAGCAGCTGAGGAGAGATGTGGCTACCAGAGGCGGGAATTATAAAAGTAGAACTATCAATAACGGTGATGCGTATGGCTGCACTAGTGTGTACTCGGGAGTTCGGGGACCCTGAACGACAACAGAGAAACGCCTCAGGGACCAGAATGATTCAGATATCGAGGGCAAAAGAGGCTTTTTACAACATTTTCGACGGTGACGACGACATTGGACGTTGGAAAGTGGAGAGCCAAGCTTTCGAGGTTGCTGCTTCCCTCTCTTCTAAGCATCTGACAAAGACCTACAGCATTAGGGAAGGTTCGCCCCACTAATGGAATCAATACAATTCATGCTGTCATGACGCCTCCGAAACCAAGGAAACTCGACGAATGTCGCCGGGGCCAAATGATTTGCAGGAGGGCGTGAGATGCGGTTCCTCTCCAATATCGTCCGCTGGGCATTTGATAATATCTAGTGGCATGAGGAAGGGCTGGCCCGGCTGGGGCTCTTCTCGGGGAATAGCTGCGCTTCCGTTCGTTTCTAACCAATAGGATGGCGGTAAGATGTTAAATTTCGCAGGGGGAACAGATGGAAATAGCAAAAAAAAAGTGAGCACTAAGTTCGATATTCGATCTCTTCTTAGCTCAATAAAGCCTGCCTGATCAATAGTTGTGCGGCTGGCCATGCAAGACTCCTCAGCCTTTTAGTTGATGGCTTTTATAGCTTGGTAAACTGTAGACGATGCCGGGGTTTAAATCTTGTATGAACAAACTAAATCCCAACATGAAGTCGGACTTACCGGGTCTCTAAGATCCGGATCACGCGTTGATTCCCCCCTCTTCCTCCTCTTCTTTTTATGGGGCCAACCGGAATCAAGTGATTATATTGCCGCGATATCCCGATGCAAGGATTCGTCTGGACGGAGGAAGGCGACCTGGTGGATCCGGTGTAAGTTCGGTCCTCGGGTGGCAATGGCCAGGAGTGGTGGAGCCGGCCCAAGCCTCGCTTGAAGTGGTGAAACCTGCTCGACATAAGACACGCTACAATGGAAATAGGAACGTCTGTCAAGCTCAGCTCGTGTCAAAGTGTCTCTGTTTATAGCGCATTCGCCAGGGGTCCTGTCGTATCCTGCAGTCACAGAGAGATATCAAGACAGCACAGGCGAAATAAAGTAGAATTCGTAAACTCCAGGGTATCATGCTCTTTTCCGTCTCCACAAACGTCTACCGATTCGAGTTCCGACCATGCTCCAATGCAATAACGTCCCAATTTAGTACAAATACAAAGTCAGTTCCAAAATGCCTCCCAAGAACCACATGCGCCAAGATAATCCATTACCCAAGCCACCATTGGCCCAAGTCACCTTGCACGACGTGCACCCTTCCTGCCAATCCTGAAGGGATCACTCGCATCGTGGCCGCTTTCATGTACGTCGGAGAAACTTTTCTTGAGTGAAAAGGGATCAATGGCGACCGAAGCTGGCTCGGCCGCTGTATCGAGTTTATTCACAGTAGAACACGACTGGGCTGGCTTTATAATCCTCAAGGGCTCCGCAAGGACGTTCGTCGCACGCGCGTGGCTCCTGCCAGTTGCCATCAGCCTATGGCTTGTTCTAATCGCATAAGGGTCGTCCGGCCCCGGGTCGGCAACCGAACGCTCTTCCTTCCAGGTGGCAGCCTTGGATCGCGGTTTTCCAATACTGCCGTTTTCGACGGTCTCTTCCTTACTTGGAATTGTTGGTTGCGACGACGGCTCGGGTGTCATGTAGTGGTTTTTGTCAAAGTCTTCGTTTCCCTCTCTCTCGGTGGGTAAGGATTCCGTCTTCTCAACTCTGGACCAGGCTGCGCGTCCTGCGTGTCTCTTGGCCGCGATACTATATGGATCCTCCCTAACCAAGTTCGGGTCTCTTTCCAGTACTGATGTGGTCGTATGTAATCTCCGAGGCAACTCCCTCATGCTCGCCTCTTCACGCGAGGATAGAGCTGGTGGAGCCTCCGATTTGCATACCCGCCTAGCAGCCATCCGTGTGACCTCCCTCTTTATCTTGTAAGGATCGTTTTCCGGCTCGTTCCTCACGTGTCGGCTTCGAGAGGTGGCCTTCCGCTTGCTGGCAGCGAGCTCGGTATCGGCGCGCTCCGCCTCTTTGCGACAACGTAAAACATCCTGCTGTGACATGACCCACGGCTGGTCAAGAATACCAGTCCGGAATTGATACCTCCTTTCCCAGAGCGCAATTTCTTGCTCGGTTGTCAGCACTTGTTTCATTCGCGCGATCTTGATGCCTCTCGCTCGATGATAGTCTGTAATAGTTCCCTTCACATCGACAACACAGCCTACTTCAAATCCAGCGAACTCCGGCGGGATAGGCGGTCGAGGGGCAAGGATTTTTCCGGGATCAAAAGGCCCGTCCTGAAGGTTAAGGATACACTCAGTGTTCACGCCGCTACTATCGTCGATAGTATAAACGCGCCGACCTGCATAGTCGTCAATGGCGACAATGAGGCCGACTATTCGTACAAACTTTATGGGGAGGTTTTTGTAGAAGTGTAAGTCTGAAAGAGGAGAGACGGAGGAGTGTTAACAAATAAGAGCCCAGGCTAGTGATCGGTATAAAACTCGGGGCGGGCTCGGGTTGGCACACTCAAGCTTACCTGGCAAATCGACATATTTTCGTAGCAGTGGGATATCAGCGGCTCTGAAGAAGCACCAAGCATCGTAGGTCGGCGCAGCTTTGAAGCAGTAATGAGGATATATCGGCATGCCTTGCCTTTGGCCCGCCATGATGGGACATGACCTAGGGAGCGGATGGTGATGTGGACAACGCGTGTGCTTTGATACAAGGTCTGATGATATGGATCGCGTCAGGGGTAGAAGCAGCGCGGCCCGTGAGGACTAAAAATGATAAAACGAGGGAATAGTCCTGGTCAGCATAGCGCCTGCCATTGGTGGTGGTTGATTGCGATGAAGGGAGTCGTTGAAAACTCCAAACGTTTATTCGATCATGATGATGATGGTGCACTCGATGAAGTAAGTTGTTTACTCTGTCCATCCAGCAACGTAACCTGGGCTTTACAGTGCGCAGAAATCACACTGTATGGAATAACCGGATCCGACACAGGAACCAAACCCAATTGAACCCCGCTGTAACCACACCCACCCACTTAGAGGTAATTGAAGACTTCGTGATGTACACAATTTCTGCCTGAGTCCAAGTTATCGCCCCCCGTACGGCACTATTACACCGGACCCTGTTGCATGTGGGGCAAGCCGCCAGGATCAGATGCCAGAACGGCTCTAGCCCAACATATGAAGTAACGAGACTGCAAGGGAAAATCTTCCAAGACGAAAGGCTCGGTAAATGGAATGCATGCTGAGTACAAAGGTACATGGAGGGGTTTCCCTGGTACCAAGTACACGGTGAAATAGTCCCTGATATCCGAGGTAACTCTCACAGCCATATCAATCTCATGTCCAGACTCCTCGCGGCCTTCAGCGCTTGCGGTGGATGAGAAGATCTTTCATGCAGGGAGAGGATGGCATTCCACACGAAGCAGTGTGGTGTGGCTGTCTGTACCTATAGATTCAACATAAGCCATCACGAGTGAAATTGAAATCTCTCACTCTCTCGCTCCCCTTGCATCGAGCCGAACATGTGGTGTTGTGGCAGAACCTCTCGTTTCCATCCTTTACGAAGCACCAAGATGTAGAAGTGGCATCATTGATGCTTGATGCAAGCCCATATTTTCGAGGATTTAATACTTCGCTCAATACTGAGTACAGACAGTCTTGGACTCTTGCGAAGTAGATTACTAGTTATCCTCACAACTGTTCTTCGAACAATCGAAGTCCGGATGTCGGACTCTCCATCAGCATGTGTGTGGATTACTACGTGATTTCTGTCGGGGAGATCGGCAAGGCCGCCATCTGTTACAGCTACGAAATAGTGTCGCTTCCCCCGTCCTCCTGTCTTCGTCCCTTCTGGTGGACATGGGAAGTTTTTTTTTCCCTTTTCCGTCCGCATGGGGAAATCTCAGCCAGTCACGGCGCGCATACTGTGTACGTACTGTAGTGGTACATTGGCGCTGCCAATGCAGCACTGCATGACGGAGGCGGGGTATCACGGTTTTTGCAGGCGAATTGAGATGGAGGGTTATAAACTTAGCCATCGAACCGACGACGTACTCTCTACGAACCTATTGTTGACTCATAGTGGATTTTGCTGGGAAATGTTCATCAACAGTATGGGTTTTCTAAGTACCTTGTACATTGAGTCACACATGAGTCTTCTGCAACTTTTTTTTTTTTTTTTTCTTCCGTCCGCCGACTTTAAATACCCTCCGTTCAGCGGAGTGCTCTTTCCCTTGAACCCTTGAACTCTAACTCTAGTCCTCAATTGCGAATTCTATAAGCCCAAACTGCTTTGACAACTTGAAAACATCTTCAATTCCTTCCCATCAAAGATTTAACATCTTCCTTCACGGCCTGGCGATTCAATCTTTCTATTAACCACCCACCAGTGATTCTACACTCTACCCCGCCATCACCACCGGCATCATGTGTGGAGCAGACCCAATCCCCAGCAATGGCCATGCCAATGGCTCTTCTAATGGTGCCTGTGCTGCCAACGGCCAGAATGGAACCAACAACGATCTCTCTGGCCAGGCCAGCCACCCCAAGCCTACTGTTCGTGTCTTCGTCCTCAACTTCTTGTTGCCTCTAATCCCACCGACCATCAAACCTTTCTTTGCTCAAACATACTAACCAACCTGGCTTCTTGACAGACCCCCGTCGTCAACCCCTATGCCCCAGTCCACGATGCGCTATCCAATGTGTCGAGCTACAAGCTGATCGAGTCCACCCTTCGTGAGGGTGAACAATTCGCCAGCGCCTTCTTTGATACCGGTTCGTCATATCCCCCCAATCCCCTCGCCTCCTCCCGATATCAATAGCTTAGACCTCGGGACTAACAATGTTACAGAGACCAAGATCAAGATGTATGTTTGGCTGTGGCCTGTTGTCACCTTCCAATAGCCACTAACAATCGGTGTAGTGCCAAGGCTCTCGATGAGTTCGGTGTTGACTATATTGAGCTGACCTCCCCCGCTGCGTCGGAACAGTCCCGCAAGGACTGCGAGGCTATCTGCAAGCTCGGCCTCAAGGCCAAGATTCTTACCCGTTCGTCTACCCCACTTTCCTCCCTCATGTGTGGCTGTATATGGTCAATTGAGACGTGAATGTTAACATTGACTATAGACGTGCGGTGTCACATGGACGACGCCAGGCTCGCTGTTGAGACTGGTGTTGATGGACTGTGAGTTTGAGGCCCTCTGCAAATCTCAACATGATCGTGAACTGACCCGCTCTTAGTGACGTCGTCATTGGTACTTCGAGCCTCCTCCGAGAGCACTCCCATGGAAAGGACATGGAATACATCATCAAGACCGCCGTCGAAGTTATCAACTACGTCAAGTCGAAGGGCCTCGAGGTCCGATTCAGTTCCGAAGACTCCTTCCGAAGCGACCTCGTCGACCTCCTCTACCTCTACAAGGCCGTCGATAAGGCTGGTGTACACCGCGTTGGTATTGCCGACACCGTCGGCTGTGCCACCCCCCGCCAGGTATATGACCTTGTAAGGACTCTTCGCGGCGTCGTCTGTAAGTAGATCCCGAGTGTCTTCTCAATTCTCTTCGTTCCGTCGATGTCTAACTACTATCTTCAGCGTGCGACATTGAGACTCACTTCCACAACGACACCGGCTGCTGTATTGCAAATGCGTACTGCGCTCTTGAGGCTGGTGCCACCCATGTCGACGTCTCTGTCCTCGGTATCGGCGAGCGCAATGGTATTACGGTAGGCGAAATTTGTTTCCCACGCGTCGCGTCTCTTTATCAGCTCCGATTGCTAATGCCTGTGTAGCCCCTCGGTGGCCTCCTCGCCCGCATGGCGGTAAGCGCGCCCGAATATACCAAGAACAAGTACAAGCTCCACATGCTCAAGGAGGTGAGTAGACAAGCGTGTTTTACCACTCCAGGTGACGGGAGGAAATCTAACGCAATTTATAGATTGAGGACATGGTCGCTGAGGCCGTTGCCATCAACACTCCCTTCAACAACCCCATTACTGGTTTCTGTGCCTTCACGCACAAGGCCGGTATCCACGCCAAGGCCATTCTTAACAACCCCAGCACCTACGAGATTCTCGATCCTTCCGACTTCGGCATGACCCGCTATGTCCACTTCGCCTCCCGCTTGACTGGCTGGAACGCTGTCAAGACTAGGGTAGCGCAGCTTGGCCTTACCATGACCGACGAGCAGATCAAGACTGTGTATGTATTGCCTGAAGAAATCCACTTTGCCCTAGAAACAGTCCGCTAATGTGTTACTCTTACCCACAGTACTGCTAAGATCAAGGCCCTGGCTGATATCAGGCCGATTGCTATCGACGATGCGGACTCTATCATTCGAGGTAGGTTTAAAGCTCCTTCGCGCTATACTAGGGTGCATTCTGGAGGTGAAAGGTGTTTCTGACCGACATGCTTCAGGCTTCCATCTCCATCTCCAAGACCAACACCAAGTCCAGAGCCAAACTACGACTGCTGCTCCAGTAGCGGAGAATGGCACGGAGAACGGGAATGGCACGGTAGCCGCGCAGTAATTGCCCTACCGTCAGAGAAGAGTGCAATTTATATACAACTCGAAGATTGCACAAACAACGCCAAACGGGATTTGTGCGGCATATAGTGGAGGAGAATAATCATCCTTATCTTAAGGAGATATGTGGATATCAAAAAGTTGGAGGAACGAAAAGTGAATGCATTTTTTCGGGGATATCTCATTCGGGGGCTCATTTTTATGTAGGATTAAAAGCAAACTTTTCCCCAGAGTTCGTTTGCCTATTGCAGCCCACGAGCGCAATGGTTTTTGGACCTGGACGGATCCAGAAAAGGGGATCCGCGACATGTGGCGGCGTTTTAATGCATGCATGATATGGTTTTTCTAAGAAAAAAGAACAGAATTTCATTATACCTCTACAAACTTGGTTTTGTCGTATCATATCCGTCCGGCATGGTAATACAAGAAAAAGAAAAGAAAAGTAACAGTAAAAACTACCGCTTCGACTTCTTCCTAGTTTCAGCTCTCGCGGACGATTCTCCCTTTCCCTTCTTTAACCTCGCCGCCGCAGCCTGGAAGGCCTCTTCGGAGGGCTCCTCCTCGACCTTCCTCTTCTTGCCCTTTCCGGGCTTGCTCTGGGCACCGTACTTGGCCTCGAGATGGTCAAAGAAACCCTCCCTCCGCTGCTGGTTTCCCCGGATGAGCGCGGCCAGCGCGTCCTCCGAATTACCCTTACTGCTACTCCCTTTCTTCTTCGCCTTGCCCTTGCCTGTCTTTGCCTTATCCTCCGCATCAGCGCTTCCTCCGAACAGCTTATCATGCACCCCAAGCTCCTTGGCATATTCTTCCGCCTCCCTCGCCTCTGCCTTCGCAGCCTTAACCCTCTCCGCCCTCTTCTTCCTCCCCTCCTTCACATACGCATCAAAAGCAGGAACATCCCCCTTCTCGATCGCCTCATCAATAATGCCCCTAAACCTCTCATCATCGACCAAAACATCACTGAGCATGACGGACGCATACACGGCATCTAAATCTCCCTCGGCATCCTCGTAAGCGGCGAGCACGTCGTCGCGCTCCTCGTCAGACTGGCGGTAGGTTTTCGCGAAGCGCTCGATGGCGGAGGGGGAGATGGCGTCGGCGAAGAGGTCGCGGTAGTAGGAGGACCAGTCGAAGTCTGAGGAGTCGAGGATGGAGTCGGAGGTGGAGCCGGTTGCGTCGTAGCGGGCGCGGCGGGCGGGGTCGGAGAGGATGGCGTAGGCGAAGGCTATGGATTGGAAGGTTTTGTGGGCTTCTTGGCGTTTTTCTTGGGGTACCTTGTCTGCAGAGTGTTTTGAATTTGTCAGACTTCCTTATCTTTCCCTGGGTAGAAAGAAAATTGTTGTGACGGGAGTTTGGAATTGTTGAGGATATCGTACCTGGATGGTTCTTGAGGGCGGCTTTGCGGTAGGCAGATTTCACTTGCTCCGAGGTTGCGGTGCGCTCGAGACCCAGGACATCGTACGGGTCAATGGTGGGGGGTTCGGCATCGGCGATGTCTTCTGATGGTGATGACATTGTGCTTGGGCTGTTTTGGGGGTGGTTTGTGGTGGAGGGATGATGATGATGAAGAGGAGAGGTTGAGGTGGGAGACGCGGTGGGTTGGGCGAGACGCGTTAATGAGTTTATGGACGTTGGATGCCGTTATCGATAGTGACAGCTGGCCGGGGTTGGCAGGGTCCGATCTGAGTACCCCGCCAAACCAGAGATCTTGGAGCTTATCTCGACCATCCCACCTCACCCATTCTCTCATGGCAAGCAATTGGATCATCTCTCACAAAACATAAGAATCAAAGCAATGTCACCAATTTTCGAAAAAGGCGATCACAAGGCTATCCTAGAATACGCCCTCACCCTCGCCACGCAATCCCCCCCAAAACCCACCAACTACCGCGTCGGCGCCCTCCTCCTCAACCTCACCACAAACACCATCACCTCAACGGGCTACACCCTAGAGCTCGAAGGCAACACCCACGCCGAGCAATGCGCCTTCTCCAAGCTCGCCTCCAAACTCGGCGTCGACGAGGGCGAGGGGCTGGCGGAGGCGATGAGGGGCAAGCCGCACGCGCTGTACACTACGATGGAGCCGTGTTCGGTGAGGTTAAGCGGGAATAAGCCGTGCGTGGAGAGGATACTGGAGCAGAGGGGGTGGGTGAGGACGGTGTATGCGGGGGTTGTGGAGCCGAAGGTTTTTGTGGAGGAGAATGATGGGAGGGGGAGGCTGGAGGGGGCGGGGGTTGAGGTTGTGCATGTGCCAGGGTTGGAGGAGGAGATATTGAGGGTTGCGAAGGCTGGGCATGTTCGAGATGGGTGATGGAGGCTCTTGATAGAGGAGGCACGCCGGATCTATTGAGGGAATGCGGGCGGGTTGTCTTGTGGTTTTGGTCAACCGTGCGACTCGATGCAGAACAACACATTCGCCTTGGGGATCGATTCGATTGTTTCCGAGTACGAGAGGTGTGGGACGAAACAAGATATCGCACAAACCGAACCGGGCATGGAGGAAATGGCTTTTCCCCAAAGTTCCACGGAACTAAGCATATCTTACTCCGTCCCAACAACGTATATACCCTTCCTCAATGCAGAGGTGATCCCTCTCGAACACACTGCATGCTTGTAGGATAACATCGAGAGGGAAAGAAAGATGATCTCCCGATTTTTCCCAGAAACATTGACTTCCCCAAACACACGGGATCAGTTAGTCCATCCTCTCCCCGGATCACGTCGCCTTCTATTAAACACGACATCAGCCGAGAACGCGGCCTAGTGTTGTTTCTCCAGGAAAAGGAGAAGAAGAAGAGCGAGAGAAAAAGAGAGAGGGGGGGAAAGATGGAGAGAGAGAGAAGCCCCACCGAAGAAGCAATCGCGCCATGTTTTCAGACCCCGACCCCTACAGGCGGGAATAAAGAAAATGTCCCCTCACCCACACCCATCTAGCCCCGATATTCGGCTTTGTGGGCTGATGGCTTGTGCATTTCCTGTTGGCCTTGGAGGCGATTTATCCGTAAATATCGCGAAGAGCTCAGCCCAGACTCCGAAGGCTATCCCGCTCTCCGGTTTCCAATTATAGTTAGCTGGACTTTATGAAAATGGCCGCCCAGTATAGGAAGGGACCTATAAAGAAGACACGGGTTTATCCACCGTAGTCTTACGATCCCAACTTCTTCGTATAGCTGCTAATATAATATTTATACAGTGAGATCATGAATTCGCGTACGATGGTTAACCTCAAGGGTTTGCGCCTAAATATATTGCGGCAGATTATTACTGCGTAGAGCCTCTTCGTTTAATACCGTTCTTGGCCGAAAGAACTACAGACATATAAGACTGAGAAGGAAAAAAAAATGAGAACTACCCTTCCCTCTTGGAGGATTAGCTCCTCTCGCTCCCTAGCCTGAGTTCTCTCTCCCTTCATCTCCCCTCCTTAGGAAACCTTGTGACTTTCCTCGATCCCTCTTTCTAGAAACTTGTATGCGACAATGGCAGCAAGGCGATATCCTACCCTAAGCGGCGCTCTCGTGGCTCTGCTCACAATCACTGGAGTTTATGCGCGCCCGAGCCGGTGCAAGTCTCGTGCTGTCGGCGATCCGCAGATCCTGACGGCAGAAGAGGTCCAAGAGGAGTACGACTACATTATTGTGGGTGGTGGAACTGCTGGGTTAACCGTTGCTGACCGATTGACCGAGAGCGGAGAGCGTAGGGGGTCCTCCGATCCGCGTATAAGTTGGGACGTCCTCTAACTAACAACGATGGGAAACAGACACCGTCCTTGTTATTGAGTGGGGAGGCTATGGTAAGTGATCCAATCCAATCCCAAAGAGAGGAAGAAAATCCAAAACATACGCACTCCGATCTCAGTGTTGAGCAATTGTTGGTATGTATGCGCCAGATAATTAACCCCGAATCATAGACAACAGCACCTCCGTCAACACAATCGCCGGCGGCGCAGGTGCCTTCGCCAACCAAAGCCACCTCTTCTCCTTCACATCGGCGCCCCAAACCGGCCTCAACAACCGCACCACGGCCGTCATCGGCGGCCTCATGCTTGGTGGCAGCTCCGGCGTCAACGGCCTCCAGGTGCACCGCGGCCACAAGGACGACTATAACCGCTGGAACGCCTACTTTGGCGAGAGCAATGATTCGGATTGGAGCTGGGACGGGCTTTTGCCGTATTTCAAGAAGGCGTGGCATTTCCATGCGCCGAATGAGGATACTGCTGAGGCTTTGGATATTAAGTATGATAAGAGCTATTGGGGTGAGGCAGGCGATGTCCATGCCTCGTTTCCTACCTTTAACTGGCCTGGTTTGAGTAGGTAGCCATTTATTACATACTCTAGCATTGCTCGGTGTGGTGCTTTCGTCGTCCGCTACTAACATAGTTCTCTCATAGGAGTTGAGATGGAAGCTTTCGGGGAGATCGAAGGCGTCGAATTCCCTCCGGACTCTGGAGCCGGTTCCCCTGGCGTATATTGGTACCCGACCTCTGCCGACCCTTCGACAATGACCCGCTCGTTCTCTCGCACGGGTCACTACGACGGCATTTCGCGCGACAACTACAAGGTCCTCGCGGGCCACAGGGTTCTCAATGTGGTGTTCGACAAGGACGATGCGGCCTCTGGCGTGAAGTACGTTGCCAAGGGTGCTAAGGACGATACCGATGCACGATCCGTCAGTGCCAGAAAGGAGGTTATTCTCGCCGCGGGCACCATCCACACGCCGCAGATTCTCCAGGGTAGTGGTATCGGTGCCGAGGGGCTCCTCGAGTCTGCTGGCATCGAGGTTAGGGTTGACTTGCCTGGTGTTGGGTGGAACTTCCAGGACCATCCTCTTGGAGGCGGTGCTTCGTTCGACTGTAAGTGTGTAATGGTGCACATGTTGAAACATGCCCTTCGTTGATTCAAGGAAGGCGATTTCAGGAGTGTTAACAACGGGGATCCATAGTGACCGACTTCCCGGTATCTCCTCAACCTGGCGATTTGCAATCCAACGCCTCGTTCAGGGAACAGGCCCAGGCCGAGTTCTCCGAGTCCCGATCAGGTCAACATCCCTACTCTCCTCCCCTGTATTGATTCTTCTAACAAAAAATAGGCCCTCTCACAATCGCCTCCGGAAACGCCGCCTGATTCCTCCCCCTCCCTGTCATCGCCCCCTCCACCTTCGAAGACATTGCCGCCCGCTACGAGGCCGAAGACCCATCCGCCCACCTCCCGCCGAACAGCCCACCCACCATCGTCGCAGGCTACGAAGCGCAGCAAAAAGCCATGGCAGCAGCGATGCGTTCCCACGGCTCGGCCTACTACAACCTATTCCTCCGCGGGGGTGGATCCGAAGGCGCCATCGTCTTCCTGCACCCAGCGTCGCGCGGCACCGTATACATCAACCCTGCCGACCCGTACTTTTCCGAACCCGTCGTCGACTACCGCGCCATGAGCAACCCCGTCGACGTGGACATCGAAGTGGAGTTTGTCAAGTTTACGAGGAGGTACTTTACCGAGACGAGCATGAGCGAGTATGGCGCCGTGGAGAGTCGACCTGGGGAGGAGGTGCAGAGCGATGAGGAGATTAGGGAGTATGTGAGGGCGAATGTTAGTCCGTCGACGTTCCATCCCGTGGGGACTTCGGATATGTTGCCGAGGGAGTTGGGAGGTGTGGTGGATCAGGAGTTGAGGGTTTATGGCGTGAAGAGGTTGAGTGTTGTTGATGCTAGTGTCATGCCGGATTTGCCGGGGGCTTATACGCAGCAGACGGCGTTTGCTATTGCTGAGAAGGTGGGTTTGAGTTGGATTGCGGTTTTGAAGCTTCCCTCTTTTGAGATGAAAAAGGACTAACAACTTCTTTACAGGCTGCCGACTTGATCAAGGCTCGCGCATAACGCCTTGTTTTGTGTGTGTGTGTGTTATGAGCTCACTTGCCATCCCTCGCAGGAAACTAACGAGTAGGCAGTAATTGACATGTCGTGCTCTTATCAAATTAATTTTGCTTAAAATCTTCAATATATATACTATATTTTGTATTTTAATATGAATTTCTCATCACCGTGTTAGTGGAAAGGAAACCCAAAATATGTGAAATTTGCTTCGTAAATTGTGTGACATTTTTAACGACGGAGATTGAGAGAGACATCAACATCAATTAATTCCAATTATTTACTTTGCCTCACAATCTCTCCAGCAACAGCGACGACTTCACATTAAACTTCCCGTCCTCTCATCTCATTCCATCGCCGATACCCCCAACTCATCCCGCCAACATCCAAACCGTTAACCTCCTATCACCCGGCACAAAAAAGCATGCCGAAACTCATCATCCTCGTCGGCGCTCCTTCATCCTCCGCCCTTAACCGGTCCACCGCTCCGCTCCTCACAACATTCACCGCACCTCTCACCTCCCTCCTCACCACCGACTGCCCTCACCATCCTCACAACTCATCACCCTCCCCATCTACTCCTCCCACCTCATCCGCACCCACCTGGCGCTCCCTCCCCCTCCACAAAACCCACCTCCACACAGACCTAACCCAACCCTCCCTCCCCTCCTTCCTCCACCCCGAATTCGCCGCGCCGCAAACCCCCTACATCCCCAGCCAAGAAGACCCCTCCGAAGACCTCCGGAGCCAATTCTACGAATACTCCATCTCAATCTACGACTCCCACCCGACATCGACATCCTTCCACCACTCCGTCGCCCACTCCTTCCAAACCCTCGGCTACCCAACCCACGCAACCGACCTCATCTCCATCCCCAAACCCCCTTCCCCGCCTCTGACCCTCCTCGTCGCCATCATCTCCACGGCCCGCAAAACCGTAACGACGCGCCACGGCGAACGAGACTTAGTCGAGGCGCTGGTAGGCGACGACACCCGCTCGGCCTTCCAACTGACGCTGTGGCTGGGCGATCCGAGGAAGAAGAAAGAAGGCATCCTCGCGAGGGATCTAGAGGGTTTGAGGGTCGGGGACGTCGTCCTCGTGCAGAACGTCGGCGTTGCGGCTTTTAGGGGCCGCGTTTATGCGCAGAGCGTGGCGGGTGGGATGGATACTAGGGTGAGGTTGCTGTATAGGGAGCCGGAGAGTGATGATGATGAGGGGGGAAAGGAAGGTGGAGATGAGAGTGCGGTGCGGAATAGGGTCGGTCACTATTCTTGGGAGGATATGGTTGTTGAGGGGCCGGTGCATCCGCAGTTGGGGAAGACGAGGAGGGTGAGGAGGTGGATGAGAGGGCTTTTGGGAGAAGGTGGAGGAGGAGTGAGGGATGGGGATGACCATATGCCTGATGATACGCTGGAGTGAAAACAGGAGAAGGCCAGTGAGGGCGTCTTTTTCTTTCCCTCTTTCCCACCCCACAAAATTATGACAGGAATCTTGTTGGCTAAAGGGACTTATATCTCTATTAAAAGGGGGGATATTATAGCGTTAAAAATGCTCATCAGAGTGGAAAAGGGGGGTCTGTCTATCGGCAGAGGGTATCTATCATACACGCAAAATAATGCCCAACACAAAACATCTAAATCGGGTCAAGGAAAGCGAAAAGGAAAGAAGAAAGGCCAAAACCCCCAAAACACCGTCTAGCCATCCCGTGTTCTCAGGTTTCCCATCCCTTTTTTTCTAAACAGCAGCAGGCGTCGACGCACCACTGCCATGAACAGGCTTCTTCACACTCTTCCAAGTAAACCCGCAAGCCAAGAAAAACGCCATACCCGTCCCCGCAACGGAGATGTAAAAGGTATCCCTCAAGCCATCCATGTACGCCTCGAGCACCATGGGGATGGAGCTCTCGAGACCCATGGAGATGAGGATGTCGCGCACCTGCGAGGCGCCGCTGTTGATGAAGATGAGGGGGTCGATGACCTGGCCGTCGGGGAGGGGGTGGGCGGTGATGCCGTCGATGAGGCCGTTTTGGAAGAGGGTTTGGGCTACGGCGATGAAGATGGCGCCGCCGAGGGCTTGGCCGAATTGCACGCAGGCGGTGGCGACGGGGACGTCGTCCATTGTCATGATGGTTTGGATGATGAGGACGCCGACTTGGAAGCCTGGGCCGACACCGAGACCTGCGAGGGTGTTAGAGAGAAGCTGAGAGGGAAATATATGGGGTTGGGGGGGGGGGGAGGGTAATAAAGCCTTACCACATAGAACCTGGTAGCCGAACCACTCCCTCAGAGGGCTGTCAACATCGAGCGTCGTGAGCATTCCCGCGCCCACGGTGGCGAGAACCATGCAAGGAATGACGACGGGGCTGTAGTAGCCAATGTAGGTGATCAAACCACCAGCAAGCATGGACGAGATGACGACCGACAGGAGGAGAGGGATAAGCTTAATACCGGCCTGGACCGCAGAGTCACCCTTGATGGCTTGGAAGTAGAGAGCTGGAAGATGGTGTTAGTAACACGTTATAAACCAAATCCAGGGCAAAAGTGATGAGAGGGCATGGCAGCAAACCTACAGAGATAAAAGATGAGAGGGAAGAAAGCCGCGCCAAACACAACAGCAAAAACAATCGCCAGCACAACATCCCTATTCTTAAAGAACCTCGGAGGTAGCGTCGCCTGCTCGCCCTGCCACAGCTGAATGCCGACGAAGATGAGGATCAGGGCGCCGAAGCCGCAGAAGAGGCCGATGATGGTGGCGCTGTTCCAGGCGTGCTCGGTGCCTCCCCACTGGAGGGCCAGGAGCAGGCAGATGATGCCCGGGATGAAGACGGCGGTTCCGGGGAGGTCGAGCTGGAGGACGCGGCGGAAGAAGGAGAGGTTGTTGGGGTTGTTGTTGCGCTTGATGTGGAGGATGAAGAAGATGGCTAGCATGGAGACGCCGCCGATGGGGAGGTCTAGAAAGGATGAGCGGTTAGCGGTGTTGAGGGTGTCGTGACTTGAAGAAGTCGGGGGTTGTATCTTACTGATGTAGAAGCACCATCGCCACGTCGCATGGTCGGTAAAGGCACCTCCGAGGAGTGGTCCGGCAACGCTCTAATGAAGCAGTTAGAGATATATATATACCTAGGCCGGAGGCTTACACGGCCTGCGCAACGCTGTTCCTAGGGTGGGAACACTTACAGCAATTCCCCACATGCTGGAGATGATACCAAAGGCCAGAGGTCGTTGTCTCAAGGGCACTGACAGATTTATATTAGCTGCCCGATGTCTCTCTCCCACCGGTCAAGCCACGAAAGGGAAACCACTTACTCGAGTTGGCAAGAATGATAATACCACCAGAAAACATGCCCGCAGTTCCGATCTAATCACATCCCGTTTTAGCCGACGTCACAAGGCAAGGAGGACACACTTTCCATGCCCCCCAAGGTTCAACGACTTACACCGGCAATGGCGCGACCAATGATGAAAGTGGTCGAGTTCTGGGCAACGGCGCAGATCAAGCTGCCCAGCTCGAAGATGAAGACGGCGATGAGGAAGGCCCACTTGATGTTGAAGCGCTTGTAGATGTTTCCGAACATGGGCTGAAGCGCGGTCGTAGTGAGGAAGTACGCCGAGCCATCTTGCCGTCTATGTTAGTAAAAGCACTGAGAGGGGGCGTCAAATTGGGGCGGATGATGCATCTTTTGGAGAGACTGTCACCTGAAGGTGAAGATGGCGTCTTGTTTTCTCGAGCACCAAGGACTAAGAAGAGAAAAGCGAGACTTACACCAACCCTACGAGAAAGTTAGCATCAACTCACAACAAAGAATAAATTCCGAAAAAAGCAAAAAAAAAAAAAAAAAAAAACACAAACACCACACATATCCACATCTCACAAGTACACTACGGAAATAACACGAAAAGAACAGAGACGGAAAAAAAGCGAAAAAGACCACGGTGCTAGAGGGGAACGGGGAAAAAAAAAAACCTACAATATCCCTAACACTCAAAAACTCCGCCGTGATAGCCCCCAACGCCGGCGCAATAATAGTCTGATCCAGCGCAACAAGGAACACGACAAGACACAGCGACGCAATGAGCGCGATGAGCTTCATGCCCGTCAGGTAGTTGGCCTCATCGTCGGAATCACCCGCGGCCTCGGACGCGGCATCGGAACCGGCCTTTTCGTTGAGGGGCGAAGCGGCGCGGGGCTGCTCGAGGGAGCTCTTTTCGATGTTGGATTCGGGGACGGGGTCGTCGATGCGGGTCTTGGCTGAGTACTCGTCCGGGATGACGGTGGTGCCTGGGGATTCTTTCTTGACCTCCATGGTTTTCTGGAAGGAGGGGGCCTTGCTAGAATGAAAATTGGCAGAGGGAAACGATTGGTTTCTTTTCTTCTTGATCCGATGTTCGTGGAGAGAGCCTCGACGAGGGAAACAAAAAAAGAAGAAAGGTAGGGAGAGCTTCGTGCCAGTCTAAATATATATCATCAGGGAGGCTCTAAGCAGGGGCTGAAAAAAATAGTGAACAAAATTGGTCTGCTCGGGTAAGCCCGGGGGTGTGTGTTGCCAAGCCGAGTGCCTGTAGTGTAGTGAACGGGGTCGTGTGGCGAAGACGTGGTGGAAGCGAGATACGAAGGGCGTCAATGTCCAAACGGGGGGATGTTTTTGCAGCTTGTCTATAAAATTACAAAAGCAAAAGGCTCGTTGAGGAAAGTGAAGAAGAACAAGTGAAGCCTGCTGGGAAATGACGACGACGACGACGACAGACGAAACGAGTCCGTGTTCCTCCTTCACGTTCTTATATAGAACTCCAGGATTCGACTCTTTCTTGCTCTCTCCCTCCCTTGAATCATGGATCACAACGGGGCAACTACACTCCGTCCCGCGCCGCACTTTCACATTTCTACAAAGTACTTTTTTTCGTAGCTCGAATCGACACCAACAGGCCCGCCCGTATTATTATTCCTAACACTACACTTTCAATTCTGGCATGAGCTTGTGAGTCAAGGATGATGGCTGATGGCTGATGGCTTAAAAAAGTACCTTGAAGTCCACCCATAACAAGACCATAACTCATGTTACTTCTACTTAAACTCGTACTGGAGATGGATCATCAAATTCTTCCGAAGCAGGTCGGGAAATGAACTAGGGCTGACCAAAAAAAGATCAGCCCAAACGACCCAAAACACCACCATATTACCATATTGGGTGCAGCGGGATTCCGCCCGCCAAGACACACCTCCGGGGGTACATAACAACCCTTGTCCGCACGCACGCACGCAGGCGAGGATGGAAAATGTCTCCAAGCACATGGCGCACATGGGCCAGGGAACAATAAGAAGTGGGTGTGTCGAGGACCCACGCTCGTCGGTGGGTTTTGCCCGGCTCGCCGATGTCGTAGTGGAAACACTCCTGAATATTATCGGACATAACCAATCTCAGCTTCATTTTGTACCTTTTTTTTTTTTTTTTTTTTTCTGGTGAACGAGTGTACATCCGTCCATGTATCTTTCTCTTGGGAGAAGAAATTTAAGCTCTTCCTTTTCTTGGCTCGACATCTTTTTCCAAGCCTCGACCACTCCAATGGCCACTTCTGGTCGCTACACTGCGGCTCAACTACTCGGTTAGAACATCATGGTCCAAGTTCAAGTTATTACGACATTTCGCCTGTATGAACGACGTAAGACTCAGAGAACAATAGGGACTATCGTGAAAAGACAATGGATGCAGTCAGGCACACCACCCTTTCTTCAGGTGGCTACGAAGCACTGCCCCGGGTTCCCCGGGTTGGGTCCAATAACACGTCCCGCTACCTTGTATTACGACTTGTCTGCAAAGGGCGGATTCACAAGGGAACATTGGGATTCCGAAGTAATTGTACTGCCCGCATTACTGATTGTCAACTTCAAAGTTGCCCATGCCAGGTAGCTAGAAGGGGAATGTGGGAAATAACTCTAAATTGAGCGAGGGGTCCGCCGTCAAACGAGGACATTAGACCAGGCAATGAATCAAATGCAACGGGGAAACGAGAGCGAGGCATTCGACACTAATACTAGTGCTGTTTATTAGTGTATCCCCACGTACCGTACGAAGTACATACATAGCCCACCATCCATCCTAAACCACTAACACACACTTGCACTAGCTAACTGCGGCATGCATTCCGGACAACATTTGAACCAACCGATCGGCGTCGGAGATAATGGTGCGCCGATTTTTGTCCTCAGAAATTCAGGCAGCAGTTTAACAACTCATTTAAGTCCGTAGCCCCGTTCCTCATCAGACTTAAGTCCGCTTCGCAAACTTCGTTTCGGACGGCAGATGAACGCTAGTCTTAAGTCGCAACCCCTTGTCACATCCCATCAATTGGTCCTTGGCATTAGTCGTGGAGTCGTGGCCTGCGTGTTCGGTGTTCACCTGTCCATTCAACGCGCACGCCCTTAAACGTAATACATCGAGTTCCGAATATTCTCATGCACCTGCCATTTGCCCTTTCCGCTGGGGCCGATCAGTCCTCGGTGGACTCGGGCACGCTCGCAAACAATATCCGCGTAGTAAGCTGGCGGGCAGATGCTGACCGCACGCGTAGCTCGACCAAACATGTAGCACAGATCATGTGTGATGGTCTCAAGGTCATCGGCCGCGTTTCTTCCCGTCCGAATTGCGAAAATCTCATCCAGAAGCACCGTGTAGTGTGCCGGACGAGCAGTGCCTATACGTTCAGAAAAACATCAACTGGTTAATAAAAGAGGCCCACTCAAGGGGGGGAGGGGGGCATTGACAAACTTACCCTTGATAGAGTCATGGGCCGTGAGGAAAAAGTCCCAGTATCGAGCTTGAGTCACCCCACGGTCCACCACCGTTCCCGGCCGGATATTTCCCGTCCGCGACGTGTGCTCGGGGCTCGTTGGGTAGAATCGAGTGTGATGCCGCTTCACTGACACAATCAACGCCAGATGCGGTGGCTTCTTGTACATTGTGCGGCACGCGGCTCGAATTCGTGGAACCTCCTTCTCGAGAACGAGCGCAAATTGTCCTTCTGAAACACCGTCTCGATAGATGATAATGTTCTCGGGGAGTCGTCCGTTGTTCTTGATCTTCCACAAGTTCAATCTGGACTCGAACGCCCCCTTCAATTGATCATCCTCGCACACTTCCATTCGGCTTGTGTGAATCCACGCCGTAGCCGGCCACTGCCCCAGCTCTTTGTCGATGCTGGCAACCATACCAACCACGCTAGGCGCCGCCGCTTCGGCCGCCGTTGCAACGTTGGTCGGGTGCACCACGTCGTATCCGACAATCATCGTCTTCCCTTCGTTAATGAGGCCCACCGTATCAACCAACTGGTGGTTGACGCCGCCCATCTTCAGGTTCCACTTGAGCGCCACGTTGCCGAAGTAGCCAGCTCGGCCCTTGTCCTTGCTGGCCTTCTTCCAGTCCATGCAGACAGTATGAATGCCAAGTTCGACGTCTCCGGCCCTCTTGATAGCGGCGTAGAGCTGCGTGTCTTTGCGTGGAATAAAGACGAGGAGAATTTGAACCCGTTCCTTGGCAAGTTTCCCAAAAGCCGCCTCGATCTTACTCTGCATGTTAGGGTCGCCGGGCCGGACAAAAACCTTAGTGAGTCCGTGCGAAGGCGTGTCATCCATGTGAAGGCCGCAGTTGTTGTTGACTTGCGCTCGGAATTCGTTGGCAATTCTTATAACCTCTTCGTCCTGAGCCTGAACGCCGATGGCCACGCATCCCCAGCTTGTAATAGATCGACCTGGAATGGCAAACTTCAGACCGCTCATGTTCCACGCGCCGAACGAGGGTTTGAACTTGGGACCGGTCTTGGCCTGCTTGCCACCGGGCTTGTAACAGAGAGTGGGTGCGCTCAGCTCCCGGCCGTGGACCGTCAGGAGACCTTTACCGACCTTGATGCCAAAATCTCCCTGTTTACCCTGTTAGCAAGCTTCCAAGTAAGAGCGGAGCAGGGGCAGCCGCATGAACTGGATCAATACGTACAAGCAAGGCCGCGTCGTGCTGGAGGATACCCTGACCCCGAGTCATGATGGAGTGATAGTTATCACCCGGCTGTCGGCAGGCAAACTCAATCATGGCCTGCGAGTCCATTTCATTGAGCTTGATCTTGACGGGGGAAGGGAGAATTCGACAGAATTCGGCCGGCACAAACGCTGGCTTGACCGGAGTGCCGACATTTAGAAGTGGCCATTCGGTGTTGATGTCGACATTATACTCTGTTGATGCCTGTTAGCCTAGCAACCGGGAAAAAAAAAAAAAAAAAAAAAAAAAAAGGGACGAGAAAAAAGGAAAAAAATCATCCCCTCATAGTAGCCGACCAACTCAAGCTCGGTGTCGGCTCCGGTTTACTTACTTTCTTTGTAGTACTGCGTAACAGTTCGGTGAACCGGGGCAGCATCGCCGGGCAATTGTGTCAAGAAGGACACCTGAGAGGGACCAGGATACGGCGTGTCTTCGATTTTCAGGCCGTCGACTACCATACCGCGCCCAGACTCGAGAAGGCCCAGGATGGTCTTTTGACGCTTTAGGTACTTGTCGCTATTGGCTCCTCGGAATCTATACTCCACGCGAGCTCGGTTGAAAACTCGGGCAAGAACATTTAGATCACCCGGCGAGTTGCGACGATTGATGTTCAGCCTTCTGAAGATGTCCTTGACGTCGACTTCTACTCGGAAGACACCGTGAGTGACGTTCGTGTTGAGGAGTAGTCGTCCAGTTGACAGACGGACACTCTGGAAGTAGCCTCGACAGATAGCCAGGACAGAAGGCACCAGGAAGGTCTTCTCCTCATCTCCTTCAAAGCCTCCCGCGTGGTTGCCAGTCAGCCCAGTTTCGAAAAATCGTCTGGAGCCAACGACTGATATGGTACGCTTCGTACGAGCAGTGTGTCCGAGAACGATGTTCAGAGCATCGACGACATCCTCAAACTTGGGAAAGCTGGCATCTGCTTCCTGCATCGTCTTAAGATACTCCGTCACTTGAGGGAGGTTAAGGACCCTAGGGCCTTCAAAGGAGACGGAATAGAGATCCCTTCTTGAGCGGCCCTCAATGGAAATGGCAACCATCATTGGGTTGTTGGGCAAGTTGAGCTTCTCCGTAGCGACAATCTTGGATTTAAGCTCAGTAGCCAGGGCCACGCCCGGGTTGAAAGTCTTGACGAGGTCGACGGTGGCTTCGACGACCTGTGCAAGCTTAGCCCCTTTGAGGCTCGGTGCCTCTCCGGGCTCGCGTTTCTTTTTGAAGCTTCCTGTGTCTGATTCCGAGGCAGACGATTCGGCGTCGATCTTGGAATACTCCAGGTGGTAGAGATAGAGATCTCTATCCGCGTTCAAGTCAAGCTTGAAGTAGTTTGCCCAAAGCTTGACCTTGATACCCTTGGTGCCGAAAACGGGGCGAATGGGCATCCTAACCGCAATCTCCTTACTGACCGAAAGTGAGGTCATCTTGCCCTCGACACTAAGCAGCTCATTCTCGAGGTCATTTGTGGCCTTGTCAGGCTCAGGAAAACTGTTTTCTCTCGGGTTAGGCCATAGTACTTGGAGCTACTCTGGGGAGGTTCGACTTACGTGGTTGGCAAGGCCTTTGGCGGAGCGGCACCGCCACCACGGGCGAAGCCGAATCCGCGACCACGACCGCCCCGATCGCCACGACCACCACGATCTCCAAAGCCGCGTCCACCGCGTCCACCACCCCTACCTTCACCGTAGCCACCTCGTCCACCACCTCTACCTTCACCGTAGCCACCGTAGCCACCGCGGCCTCCACCTTCGCCAGAATAGTCGCCGCGTCCACGACCGCCACCTGCTCGGAAAGGGGGGCCTTGACCCCTTCCGCCACCACGGCCTTCCCCAGCCGGACTGTCTCCACGTCCACGTCCGCGGCCACCGCCATCACCTCTACCGCGGCCACCGCCATCGCCTCTGCCCCGACCACGAGGGGCACCGCCATCACCAGCACCACGTCCACGAGGTGCACCACGGCCACCGCCTCGCTTACCTCGCTCCTGGCTACCTCCGCGATCCGCCATGGTAAAAGGACAACTTAGAGAAGGTTTCTAGCTTCGCTACCAGACAAGTAAGATTCAGGAAAGTCGGTCGGAATCGTTGCCGTTGGAAGGGAAACCCAATTGCTCGCGATATTGGTGGTAAATAGGAAGAAGAAACAGGACGATTTCAAGGTGATTGATTGGGACCCACTCAAGTACTTTGGCATCCACCAGATTGGACTAGGGCCAAAGCATTCAGCAGAGTAAGGTTAAGAGTCAGGGTGTGAGAGAGGGAGAGGGAGAGTGAGAGAGAAAAGAACAGGGCAGGAGTTATTTTATTTTTCCCCCAAAAGAGAAATATTCCAGGAATAACCAACAGTCGTGTTGTGGGAAAGACGTGCTGGTTGCTGGCTGACCATTGAGGTGAACCCTGGAACAGGAGTGGCGAGGGTTGGCCTCTAGGATTCTGTGTCACTGTCAGTGTTTGGGAAAAAAAGCAAACAATGAAAATGGCCTGCGGCAGATCAAGTCAGGCGAATGGTGAAGAGCTAGGAAGATGTTCCAAGGAGCTGGGGGCCCCATGTCCAGAACCCAACAGACGATGGATATCAGTTGATGGCGACGTAATATGAAGTACTACTTGCAGTACTTGTAGCAGCGGAGAAAGAGAGTGGAAGGCTACTACATAGCTCATAACAGCAATGGTGCTCAGACAAGGGGAGGAAAGAGTGGCAAGGTGCACAGAACTTAAGCTAGGCTCAATCTCACCACAAGTACCCAAGGAGCTGGATCCAGGAGAGTCAAGGGCATTCGTCAAGGAGGAAAAGCGGTGTGTTGATGAAAGATGGAGGGCTTCCAGGATGTCTACGATTTCCTACTATGTAGGATTTCTTTCATTGGTGTGGAGGTGACAATAGCGTGTGGCTAACAAAGAGAAGGAAAGATCAATCCTGGAGAGTTTAGAATTGTACATGGAGAGACCATGGCGTTTTCATTGTGCGGCAAGAGGCTTCAATTGATCATTCCGTTTATGTCTCCTGTTTCAATGTTTCAATGCTCTTTCCGAGTCGAGATGTGGATTTCGCGGGGTTCTTCTTCAACGGAGGAAAGGTTATTCATTGTTCCTACTACTTTCGGACAAGTGTAGCACTTGCCAGACTACAGTTCAATTACGCTTGTACAGGCGCCACGAGACCAGAATAGTGACTTGGCCGGGCCTAATCAAGATTCGACCCAAGAAGGATGAGAGAAAGTTGAAGGGGGAGCTGCCCGCCAACTTAGATGAGGTTATAACCAAGAGATGATTGGTTTCAATAGGGTTTGGTGCCCAGCTGTGTATGTAGATGCACGAAGGATACTTCGTATGTACGGAGCATTCCTTAAGCTGGCTGGTTCCAGGGCATCAAGCGAAGTATCCCAAACTTGGTCGTGGCTGCACCACAGATCCCATGGCCAGCTTTCATTGACTCGAAACGCCAATCCCATCGGCTGTCAGATGGACACACAGAAACAGAACAGATTTGATCAATGATGCATCGGCTCACGTCGACATTGCCAGCAGAACGTCCGGTGGTATTGTGTTGCTCTTCGTAAGACGGTTTGGAGAGGCCCAGCACCAGAGCCCAAGGTCTTTTTGTACTCTGCAGGCATGCCCATGCTCGGCAATTGTTTCTAGGCGTGCAGTAATAAATTGAGTATTTTGTACAAATTGCAACAGCAAAGGAGACTTTTGTCAGCAAAGGTTTGGAGTGTACGAAGTCCAAGATCCACTCAAAGCTGGAAGGTACTTTCTTAGTAGATTACTCCGTCCGCTGTCTCTGTCCACAAGTAAATCCAACCCGAGAACTTGGTTCTCACAAACTGTGGCACCACAACCGATTTGGACCTCGTAAATTGCATAAACTACATTCTGGCATGGGGTCGATCCGTTGCTGCGGCTGAGCAGCACAATCTCGGGTATGAAGTAGAAAAACTACACTCCGCTAATACCTCAGTACAAACAAAGTAGATTTGTTTCGTATGATTGGCTGACCGCTCCAGTAGCAGTGAGGCGTGCCTGGACCACTTAGCACTTGGGTCAGGTTGCATTAACCCCGACTTTGTATGATCTCACTGGGACTGCTGGCCCACAATACAACTAATCTACGAAGGAGATTCTGCGGTGCTCACCTTCGACAACAAGGAAGTACGTTTCCTTGAGATCGGAGAAAACTCGCTATTTAGACATACTCTGTAGTCTCGGCTCTGATAGCAACGGGCATTCTTACTTCGTACGGAAGTAGAACTTATCACGATGACTGGCATCGTGCGGGATAGCACTCCGCTGTCTCACGCTTCAACGGGCCGCAAACGACAGAGACATCTTCGGCAAGTCATCGTGGTGAGAACTGGAAAAAAGGCTATGTATGTCCTTGGAGACCCACTGAACGCTTGAACCCCTAAGCATCAGCATGGATCAACCATCAATCAAGCAAGGCACCTGACAGTGCTCTCCCACAGACCTGACGTCGATACAACCCTGTTCGCAGGAGACTAAGCTCATGGGGACCAACACGGGGTAATATCGAAGGCTTGGGCTTGGGTCGTCGCTGAACTGGCCATGTGGGGGCCGCTAGGAAGTACTCTATACGGAGTAAGTTTGATCTTATCTATGCTCGCAATCCACGGCCAACTTGGCATCCTGGAGCGTCAAGATGCCTTTGAAGGTTCCTTCGGGATGTCGCTGGTTTGTCTACTTGTCAAGTTTGGGTCTTCATCGCGAGAGGCGTGTGGCTGTACTACTTCCTAAAGCTAGGGAGGGACATTTCGATTGGAACTTGGAGACTAGCATTTGGCACAAGGCATGATTTTTCGGGAAAATGAAACGACAACAATGAATCCGATGGCCGGAGGTGGATTTAGTGCTCAGTGATTGCCAATACCTGTGCTCTTCAATGAAGCATCAATTGAATGATCAATGCTCAATCTCCAGGGTCAGTGTAGCGGGCCTATGTAGCAGTCCTTAGACAAAACTGTGCCTAGCAGCACTTAGTCTACGAAGTACAATGTTGCGGCTCGATGATTCTTGGTGCCCAGATCGTCAATTAACGCAACGTCTACTTCAAAACTTCAAAAGGCGGCTTCAGCTCCTTTACATCAACTTGCTATTTATTAGGTTCAATAGAGGATAGAGTTGTTCTAGGAGACAAGTAGAAGGCGAGAAGAAACTGGTAAAATTATCTGATATCGCTTCAGGCAGCTGGAGAGGCTTGGCCTCCGAAAGCCACACAAAACTGCTAGGCATGTTGGTTTGCCGCCCACTTATTTCTTAGAGTGTTGAAGCTCAAATGGCAAGACTTGCGCAAAGTCGAAGATCAAGCGTCTAATTTACTCCATCCGAAGGCAGCACCAGCACAGCCCCGCCTTCTGTCGCATCCTCGCATTCAATGAGCATTGAAGCCCTTCTTCAATTTCGACATATTCGGACCTGGTCAGAATAATGTCGCGATTATATCTAGGCCGTGAACACCCTCCTGTGTTCACTTGAGAATACCGCCATCTCGCGCTGAAGAATTTTCGATCATTGTCATCTTAATGGAAGGGACCAATCGCGTTTCTTTAGCCGCCATTGTGAGCCTCATTCTGCGCATGAAGGCTCGCGCCTTTCAGACAAACAAACCGTCAACCGTCGCGCCTACATTCAACCTTGAGAGCCTCTGGATACAAAACCGGAGACATCGAGTGACTTGGCCATTTCTTTCTTTATTTTATCGCCATCATCAGCCTCATCACCCATTCCGGGAACCTAGTTCAGTCTCTAGGTCAGGGCACCGTTCTTTGTCTCACAGCGCCAACAACATTGAAAGCACTTTTCCCCTCCAAAGCGCTGGCGCTCTCTCCTTCTCACCCATGGGGACGTCGTGCTCGAACGAAAGCAAGGCGGGGTCGGATGAGAATTTGAATATTAGGGTTGCCGACGCTTCTCTAGATTCCCCATCAGACCTGAAGCCCGCAAAGCGCCCTCGCATTATGGTTCAGGAGCCAGCGCGGCCCGGACCCAGCTCAGCTGCGGCTTCAGTCACTATGACCGAACGTCCTCTAGCCTCGGCGGAGCTCGGCTTCTCTAGCGTGGACGATTACTTTATGAAACGAGATGAGGTCAAGAAACGACAGCACGCGCTCGCTTTTGATCATGAGTGTACCGTCCATGCTAGCGAAAAGGAACGGAGAGCGGACTGCATACTGCAGCTCCTCAAAAAGAGGGACGACCTTAGAGTCTACAAGGCAGCCAAGCCTCGCATAGGCTACGGCGGCCAACGGCATCCGCGGTTTGCGGGGGACCATTTCCTATCAAATGAGTCGTTGATAGAGCAGACAGACGTCTTCCGCGTTGCTCACCACATGCCCAAGGGCGCACACCTTCACATCCACTTCAACGCCTGCCTGGACCCTACTGTTTTGCTTGAAATTGCAAAGAACATGGATCGCATGTTCATCACTAGCGATCTTCCATTAATCTTAGATCACGACCATTTAAATTACGACCGATGTGAGATCCAGTTCTCTCTTCTCCCCCCCGAGAAGGAAAGGCCTGGGAATCTATTCTCAGCAACATACCAACCCCGTCAAACGATGCGGTTCAAACAGTTTCTTCGCGAATTTGCTTCTCACAATCCACACATTAGTGTAGATGATTGGTTAGAACGGAAACTCCTTTTCGATGAGGAGGAGGCACATAACAGACTCCAGACATGTTCGGGGTAAGCACCTCCTCTGCTTCCACTCCTGAACGAATTTCACGGAAACTCTAACGAGAAGGTAACGACCAGGGCGTGGCAAAAGTTTAACGGGAGGACGCGCATGATGAAGGGGCTTTTTAACTACGAGTCGGCCTACCGTATATACACGCGACGATGCCTCGAAGAATTCGTCAGAGACAATATCCAGTACGCTGAGATTAGGCCAAACTTTATGAAGACTAATCAGCTATATGTCGACGATGCATCCCGCACGATAAACAACGAGGGGATTATGCATATCATCATCGACGAGTACCGCAAGTTTCAGGCAGAGACGCGGGGGTACTTCGGAGGGCTTAAGATTATCTACTGCACGCCGAGGGTGTTCTCTAGGGAGCAGGTCCGATTTGCGCTAGATGAGTGCCGTGCTTTCAAGAAGAGGTGGCCAGAGTGGATTGCTGGTGTGTTCTCCTCCCCCTCTTGCTGATGCATACCGAACATTTGACGCTAATAACTTTGCGAATATATATAGGCTTCGATCTTGTCGGCGAAGAGGCTGAACCAAATCCTCTCAAGACCTTTGTGCCTGAGCTCCTTGAGTTCCGGAAGTTATGCATCGAGGAGAATTTAGACATACCCTTCCTCTTCCATTGTGGAGAGACACTCAATATCGGGACGGAAACGGACGAAAACCTCCTCGATGCACTACTTATGGGTGCCAAACGCATCGGGCACGGGTTCGCTCTGGCGCGGCAGCCGTACGTCATGGAGCGCATGAAGGCACGGGGGGTTTGCCTCGAGCTCTGCCCGATATCAAACGAAGTCTTGGGTCTCACTCCCCGAGTTGGAGGTCATGCGATGTACACCCTTCTCGCAAACAATGTGCACTGCACGGTAAACTCGGATAACGGAACCTTTTTTAGGTAAGTTTTCTTGGCTGCCCCCTCCTAGCCTGTTCATCTTCTTCAATACCTGGTTTATCCACTTCGAGGGAAAAGAGGAGGGGTGACGTGCAGTTTGTTCACTTTTTTTCCCTCAAGTCTTCGATTTTTGGGATATTGTGCGATCTCGCCCTGGGCCTCTCACACAAGACCCACTGGTCAACATTTTCCCCTCACTCTCATCTTTTTGTGTTAGGCCTGGATATGAGCAGAGCTGACAACGTACATATCCACAGGTCAACATTATCTCACGACTTTTACCAAGTCATGATTGGCAAGTCAGATATGTCGCTGCATGGCTGGCGACAGCTCATTGAGTGGAGCCTACAACACTCATGTATGTCGACTGATGAGCGACAAAATGTTCAAGAGGAGTGGGAGAAGCGGTGGGATGCATTTTTGGATTGGATGCTCGAGGAGTACGGAGCTGTGGCCGACGGACGGGAATGATGCAGGTCACTGAGGTAGCGGGAGGGGTTTAGTGGCAGTGCATTGGATGATGGGTCTGGCGGTTGTTGCTGCAGAGGGCGGAGGGGCCATCGATTGGCAAGTCGTCGATGGCCTTGGTGTAACTCGTGATACCCCGTAGATGTAGATATGGTTGGGAGCGGGATTGAATTGATTTCTTGCCGTATGCAAACACACTCGGAAACCGACATCATAATATTATTGTGAGGCGGGTCGCAGAGGTGGTGATTTCTCCCGTCCAAATCGAGGATCGCTCCCCGAATCCTTGCAAGCAGCGGGCCTGTAATACAACCGGACGCGTAACGTCAAGCTCTTGGCATTGTCCTTGCCCTCCTCCTCTAGTCTCTCTGAACAATGTTTCAGTGCAGCAGTTCTGCATTTGCAGGGCTTCCGGCTCCAAAAGGATTTTGTATTGCAGTGCTTCGCCGCCGCAGCCTTGTCTATCATGAGTGTCTCTCTTCGAACTCTGCAGTCGTCGGTGGAGAAGAGCTGCATAAATATTAGTCTTTGCATTTAATTCTTGCAATTGTTTCGAGAGATCAATCTTTTTCTTTTTCCCGTACTCTTTTTTTCCACTTTTTCTCTCACGTCCATCGTTGTTTTCTCGTGATAATTTTCCATCGTCACTTCGCAGGGCGGTTTCTATCGGGAGCCCCAAGCGCTGGTCAATCTCGCCCTCAAATTCTCTTCTACTGCTCAGCCTCAACGTGTTACCACCCAAACCCTTCACTTCCTTCGCTCCTGCGACACTTTCATTTGCTTTTCTTCCTCTTCGTCCACGTTTCCAGTCGAACGTTGCGACGAGAAAAGAGTAAAAGTGAACAAGTGTTGCGATGTCGGACAATGTCGACGATCGCTACGCACCATGGTTTCCTGAGAATAAGCTCGAATGGCGGCTCGATGTGGTTACCCTGCTCGCCGTCATTGGCGAGGCGAGCATGGCGGAGCACTCGCAGGCAATCACCGCGTCGTTGTTGTAAGTTTCACTTCCTTTTCTTTTCTGCTTTCACTTTCATGCGACGAATTGTAAGGCGAGAGTGGGTACGACCTCTGGTCAGTTGGGCCTGTGAATGGGGAGATAGTGGGAGAAAGCGAGAGAGAGAGAGCTCTGAATTGAGACTGGTGAGGAGAAAGTGAACTAACAACTTCAATGCTCCTGGATACAGCTGCTTGCTCCCCAGATTGCTCCCAGCTCCCCAAGCCTTCCTAAACGCGTCCAGACCGAAACGATTGCCCGAAACGAAAGCCATCGTAACGGGCGTATACAGCGGCGTCACCCTCGACTCGGTCAGCTTCTTCGCAAACATCCTCGTCCCTCTCGACCTCCCTCCCTACGCCTTCAAGGTGTGGAAAATCGAACATGTCCACCCCAGCCGACGCAAGAGCCCGAATTCCGCCAAAGAGCCCTCGCCTAGTCACGGCAGCTTCTTCGGGGGATTGTTCGGGCGCGACAGGATAAAAGAGGAACAAAGCGACGACGTAGAAATGACCGGCAACAAAATCACTCCCAAAGCCCGCTCTAGACCACTGGCCGAGGCTCCCTCGAACAAGGAGGAGGAGGACCACGCGCCGTTTGGAGGTATACGTCGCCAAGAGACGCTTCGGGAAAGAGTCGTGAATGGGGCCAACGCCGTGGCCAACACCATCGTCACGGGCAGTCCTAATAAGCGACCCGCCGTGCCCGCCAAACTCTTCAGTCCTCTTCACCTTCTGACGCTTTTGAGCTGCGTCGTGTCGCTCGTGATTCTCGCTACGGCCATCTACTGGCACGACGGCACCGCGATACTCGCCGTATTCCTCATCAGCGTAGCCTCATCCATTGTCGGCCTCGCCTCCTTGTGGGAACCGCAGTTAATGTCCACCCAAGGCGCCGAAGACCGGGAGTTACCCAGCGGAGACATCATGATTCGGACGCGCGAAGGCGCCTTCATCTACGTCAAATGCGACGAGAGCGTCGCGAGGGAACTCTTTTCCGGGACAGAGGAGTGTAAATACACTGTTGGCTCGAAATTACATGACGCCCTCATGGCCGTCGGCACCATCATTCTCATGTTGGCAGTCGTACTTTTAGGCAATTGCAAATGGAACTCGCAGATCTTCATCGGCGCGAGCTACATCGTCCTCAACGGCCTGTACTGGGCCATCGGCATGCTTCCCAAGCGGTACTCATGGGATCTCACCCGTTACGAGGTCGAAGACATCACCCCCAAAGACGCCCGACACGCTGAAAAGCAAATCGATCTCCGAGACCTCAAGTCCGCCCACGGAAAGGCTTTCGCGCGGATAGGCACCAAATTCACCGGGATCAGGAGTACCGCGACCAGCTTCGTCCACTCCGGCTCCATACACCGTCGCCGAGACGAGGAAAAGGAAGAAGACCCCGCAGAGAAGCTCGCCGCCCAAGCAGAGGGGGATCCTAGTTCGACTTCCCCCGAGGCGAGGGCATGTTTTACTCGGACTCTGTGGTATGCCATTCGCGAGACGAAGACGGCAGACTGGGCGAGGCGGAGTAACGCCGCGCCGGGGACCGACATTTGGGAGAAGTGGCTTCATGAGGCGCATGAGCAGGCGAGGGATGGGAATAGGATCTGGGCGGCTGTGACGTTTAAGGACGAGGTCATGAAGCAGCCGCAGCCGTCGCAGTCTCAAAAGAGACCTTGAGGTCCTCTTGTTCTAGTTAAGCCAGTCCTCGGTGTTGTCTCGCATTTCATTTATGGGCGTTGTTCTATTCTCTTTTCGGATTTTTCTCCCCATAATCATTAGGATATAGCTGGTTCGGGTTATGCATGAGGCCATGGTAAGATGTAAAAATCGAAGAGCGAGCGAGTTTGGTCATGTATATATCAATCGAGGGAATAGGGTTTGGGTTTAAAGGGAAACTTGGCCAGGCGTTTGACTGCATGAAAATCACCCATCTGCATTGGGTTTTCTTTGGCATAGTTAATACCAATATCAAATATACTTCTTTTCTAGTAGTACTCTCTCCAATTCTACTCCTATCAAAAACAAGAAATAAAACCTAAACTCCAGGGAAGTCTCTAGGTGCGCTATGCTCCCTTTAACCCTAACCAAGCTCACCCTCAAACCGGAAAACTATACAGCAGCGCTACAGCTCATCAAGCAGTGCAGTTCGCTAGCTTAAAAAGAAGGGAAAAAAACTTTTAGTCTTCAAACTTGATACCCGTCCTCTGGTTCATATCAATAGCTCCCGCGCGGAAACTTCCCCTCTTCATCTTATTCTTCTGCTTCGTGAAACCATTACCCTTCACGGCTGCGAGGTCATCGTAAATCCTCTGATCGTAAGAGCTGGGGACGTATTCACCATGGAACTTCGAGTCGACTTGGCGGCCCCTCTTGATGCGCGAGAAGGGCTCGTTCTGTGGCCTCCTGCCCTTGGGGGCCGGGTCGGGAGGGAGGGGAGGGTTGGCGGTCGGATCGGGAGGCAGAGGGGGGTTGGAGATGGGTTTGAACTCAGGCGAGGTCTTGCCAAGCGTTACGGAGGAGTCGGAGGGTTGGTCAGCTTTGAAAGCCTTGTTCTTCTTCTTTTCGGCCGCTTTCGCCGCCGGGGTAGCCTTGAGGTCGGCGCCAGACTCGGAGGAAGACGAGTCTGAGTCAGAATCGGAGGAAGAGTCGGACGAGGAGTCAGAGTCGGACTCTGGCAGAGGTGTCTTCACGGCTTTCTTCACCTCCTTCTTGGTATCCGAATCCGAGCTATCGCTGTCTGAATCAGAATCGGACGAGTCTGAGTCCGAGTCCGAATCCGAGCCCGAGTCGGAACTGGAGTCTGGCAGAGGCACGGCAGCGGCTTTCTTGGTCTCATCTTCAGAGTCAGAGCTCGAGTCGTCACTGTCCGAGTCGCTATCCGAGCTGCTATCCGAAGAAGAAGAGTCCGAAGAGGACTCGGAGCTCTCCTTCGACACCCTGACCTTCTTCGCCTGGGGCTTCTCATCCTCGGAACTCGAATCGCTATCAGACGAGTCGGAAGAGTCACTAGATTCGCTCGATGAAGACGAATCGGAGTCCGATACGGGCGCCTTTCTCTTCAAGTTCTTCGCCGGTGCCGGAGCAGGAGCAGGAACGTCCTCCATCTCCTCGTCGTCACTGCTGCTGTCGTCGCTGTCCTCGTCCGAGCTGGAGGCTTCATCGTCGCTATCCTCACTCTCCGAGGAGGACTTCACAGATGGCGCCTTCTTGGCCGCAGCCGGCTTCGCAGTCTTGGACTGCCAAGTCTCGAAGATAGTGGCAAGCGCGGGGTTGGTCGCCTTTGCGCTGGCGGCTGCCAAGCCTCGAGTCTTGCGCTCCTTCTTGAAGGCCTCGTGGGCGGATTTGAAGGAGTTGTCGGAGAGGAAAGACTCCACGATATCCAACAATTGGGTCGGGGGAGCGGGAGCCGCTGCCTTTTCGGCGGCCTTGGCCTTCTTTGGCTTATCGTTCTTCTTGGCCATGGCTGGAGATGGTTCGGTGTGCTGGGATTTGATGGAGGAATTGTTGGCGAAAAGCCAAGAAGGGGGACCTGTGCCTTTGCCTGTCATACGGCCACCGACTGGCCCTTTAATATCCCAAAGGCCGAGTCCGTTGGGCCAAAGGGGGTCTGTTGAATGGACTTTCTTGTCTTTGGTGCTTGGTTCTTTTTCAAATTTTGGCGGTGACCACAGAATCTGGGGGTAAAAAAAAAAAAAAAAAATTCTGGAGACCAACCAGCCCCTCGATTTAGCCAGTTTTCAGCCGACCTTATCTTATCAGCCCCACCAAAGCTCTGCTAGTGCAGGCACAGGCCCACCGCTGCTCCAAGCCTTAAAGCTGAGGTTATTACCAAGGCGTAGGCCAGTGTCGGTTAGTGGAGTCTGGTCTGATAGACTTGGCCTGGCTGGGAAGATTGAATCCGACCAGCTTCATCAAAATAAAAACAATGAAACTCAATTCCATCAAATCATCCATCAATCTGAGCACTCGACTCAGACTCCCAGCCCTAGAACTAAGCTTCAAATTCTAGCTAGAAGGACTGTAACTCCGTTAAAGGGTAACTTCAATAATTACATTGATGTTTGCGTCACCAATCGCTTAATCCTACCTGACAACGACCCAACAACAACTCATCGACGCCCTGGTTTCCCGTTTAGTCCCTAGACACGGCATCGCCTCCCTTCAATCACACCCCTCCCAAACATGAACGCCACGAAGCGGAAATTCAATGCCATCATCCAAGGCATCGGAAACAAGCCATCCTCGCCAACCAGCGACGTTTCGAAAGGCGATGTCCCCTCACCTTCCCGAAGCTCAATCCGATCGTCAACATCAACGACAGCCAAGATGACACCCGATTCGAGCCTGCTGTCTAAGCGCCGGCGGGTAGGAGTTCCTGGCTCGGCACTCGAATCGACCGGTCCGACATCGATATCGAACGTCGTACTCAGGAAATGGAACTCGAATAAGAAGACCGCTACACCACAACCTCAGCCCAAGTACTGCCCCAGCGATCGCACCGAACTCCTTCGGCGCTTGGCTACATTCCAGGAGCTGGTGAATTGGGCGCCGAAGCCTGATCGTGTGAATGAAGTGGAGTGGGCCAAGAGAGGCTGGGTTTGTCGCGGGAAGGAAAGGGTGCGTTGCGTGCTATGCAACAAGGAACTTGTAGTGGGTTTGAACAAGAAAGAGGTGGATGGCAAGGAGGTGTCTGTCCTCGTTCCCTCAGAAATAGGTACGCATTTTCATGTTACTATCGGCGATATATGTGCTAATGGCAAATGTGTCCCAGAGGAGAAACTCGTGGATAAGTATGTCGAGCTTATCGTTGAGTCTCACCAGGAGGACTGTCTCTGGCGGAAGCGTGGTTGTGAAGGTAAGCAAGGCCCGGGATGACTCTCTCCGCCAGTCATCTTTACGTTGCTAACAGGCGGGCGCCTACCTAGATTCGCTTCTACGAATATCATTCAGCAATGCGACAGCAAATCTTGAAGGCCTGCGAAACAGATACGACGAGCTCTGCGCAAGAAAGCCCTTCCTCCCCTACGAGTTCAACCTAAAGCTTCCAGAGAACGTCAACATCGATACCATCCTCTCGCAGTTACCCACAGACTTTTTCTCAAACCCACCACCCCCAAAAGATACCTCGGACCCAAATTCTCCGAACAGAACGGCCCTTGTGCTGGCCATCATGGGCTGGCAAGGGCTGTCCGATTCGCGCATAGGAGCGGTACCCAATTCTGCATCCTGCCATACTTGCTTGCGCCGATTAGGATTGTGGATGTTCAAGAGCAAGGAGGTTGGCCCTGATAACGAGGTGATCGTACCGGCGCCGATGGACCACCTCGATCCCGTCAAAGAGCACCGCTTTTTCTGTCCCTGGAAGAATCCCCACACGCAACGCCTAGGAAGTGCGCGACCGAACGCCGCCAACGACTTGCCGGCCTGGGAGATGCTCGCGCAGTCTTTGCGAAACGAGGCTTACCTCAGAGGTGTACTTGATGAATCGACTAGGGGAAGAAGCAAGGCCGCCGGGGTTGCAAGTCAGAACGTACCTGCTACTCCTAGAACGCCACGTACTCCGGCCACGGCAGGACAAGAGACACCTTACACCCCGGGCGGCGCAGAAGATGAAGATGATGAAGCAGCGAGAGATGCGAAGGATAAGGAGAGATGGGCACGGCTGAGGAGGGTGAAGAGCCTGTTCGACACCAAGGGATCTAGGAGGCTGAGGAGGGCCGGTACCACCAGTCGCCCGGGAACGGCGGTGTCTACGAAGTCCACGAAAACCACTACGTCTACGGAAAATCAGTAGAGTTGGTGTACCAGGCGGTGGAGACCATTTGTGGATAAAAGCAAGCGAATGTCCTCCCGGACGATGTAACATTTTACAAATATCCTTGAATTCATGACCTGAATACGAACTTGGGCAGTATGTCGAGACGGGAAGTCTGGAAGTGTGCTGTAGGGGCTACAGCTTGCAGATGGGCACCTTGAAGAATATGGGAATAGTCGAGGAGGTTGTTGTCGCCAAAGACCCCCGTTCAAGCCACTCAATGCGGATAGGCGAACCAGTTGTCAATGAACATCATATCTCTAGGATGTATTGGGCTTCCAATTGGTGCAGTATTTCAGCCAATGCTCTGAATCATGTCACAGTTCCAATGCAGCCGACGACGGGATCGACATTGGCGAACCTCACGTCGGTTCCGCCGCCCTGCCCGAGCAAACCCCCCATAAGACGGCCGAACTTCAAGACCGGGACAAGGTGTTACTGCGGAACGCGAACCAAAAAAAAAGTCCGGGAACAGCAATATTCGGCGGGTTTATTGCCTGGCTGATTCCGCGAGGGAGAGGGGGGAACGGAGGGAGATTTTGCGGATAGTAATCGAGTTAGATTAATTAACTGGTTTCCATTAATAGATTCCAAGACTCGGTTGCTCGTATTATCTCCCTTTTTTTCTTCATTGCTTTGTTCACTCATTGCCAATTGGGGCCATGATCATCAGACAAACCAGGCAAGACATGCAGGGCGAGTTAAGAGATTTGCCTCCAGCCTTCAGCTGTATAAATATAATCAAGGGTTCATTCCCAAAGCCCAGGTTATAAGTCTTGAGGAAGTCGCCATTGTGATTGTTCAAGCCACCCTCCCCAGCTTCATTCACATCTACGCCTACCTTTCCCGGGCACATCCAACATTGACTGAACCTACGACACGTTCCATTCAACACCAAACTCTTTCACCACGAGCTTCCACTTGAAAAGAACAAAAACAGCCTACACCAGAATGCTGTACACAAAGACCTTCATCACCCTCGCGGCCCTCGTCGCCTCCACCATGGCAGCTGCCTGCCCACCCACCTACCAAGCATGCGGCGGCTTGCTCCCGGAAGCCAACAACTGCCCAAAAGGCTACACTTGCATTCCCGACCCGAGGAAGAAAGGTTGCGGACTTGCCTGCGACGAGCCCGGTATCTGCGTGGCCGAGGACGTGCCCAAGTGCGGCGGCTTCGTGGGCTTGTTGTGTCCTAAGGGTCTCCAGTGTTATGATGACCCTACTGACCGCTGTGATCCTGAGAACGGTGGATATGATTGCATGGGCTTTTGCTTGTAAGAGAGTTTGGGAGCTGAAGAGAGGATACAGAATCCATGATTGTACGAGCAGGATATAGTTAGGGCCTGTCATATGGGTTTCCCTTAAGAACTGCTCACGGGTCATGACATACGAGCTTTGAGCTCTCAGGGATGGTTTCCTGTACGTAAGGGTTCGCGTATATATCTTCTTTTCGGGCAAGCTCAACCGGGAGGGAGTGTGTCTAGCCGTCAAGATATTGACTCTGGTAAATGTCCTTTCAGAATTAAGAAGCCTCAGCAACGATCAACCACCATATACAGAGTGTATATACCATAAGAGCCTGTGCACATAGTCCCATTATCAGCTGTAAACATATTAAACAATCCGATCCCCTGGCGAAGCCTAATCGTCCTAATAGTAGGTCCAGAAAACAAGCCAAACTCCGACCCTCCCAACTCCCATATTCAGTTCCAGTCGTCCCACGAGGAATCCCTTCACCTCAGAAAAGGCTTGACCGCCTTCGTAAGATCTTCGTATTCCGGATAGTCTTCGAATGAGCGTACACAATGGTTGATTCGGAATGGCGTCAACTTGCGCTCAGAGCGATTGCGGAAGATGTGCAGAAATTTCATAGCATCCCAGGGATCTACGCGTCGCGCTTTTCTCTCGGCAAAGAAGGGTAGCGGAGAAGAAGGGTTGTCTTCGGGAGACGCAAGACAAAAGTCGATAAAGTGATCAATCTGTTCGTCTGAGAGTTGGAAGAGAAGACGACGAGGCAAAAATGGATGGATGAAAACATCGTTACACTGCAAATATCAAGTAAGTAAGTGCTAAGTGCCATCCAAGACATTCTAGGTAATGCGTACGCCCGTTTCATTCTCTCCTCGATCGAACACAACCACCCCACCAAAGAGCCGTGATTCAGCCCAATACCCAACCATATCTGCAATGCCATTAGGATATTGCTCAAAGTCACAGTAGGAGCCGTGGTAGAAGGCGGTCGGCGGAGGGTCAGGAGATAGATCAGGGGATGGATCAGGAACTGGTTCAGAACCATCAAAGGGATATATCATCGCTGGCGGTAGTTTCCAAGTATGGCAACCTTTGTGATGGCCTCCATCAGATTGCTGAAATAGGAGAACCGCGAGGTTATGGCACGCGATGGAAATCATTCCCATCAAACGCAGCTTGAACGCCCGCGATCCAACTGATGAATCTTGGTAGGCTTGCACGACCTTCAAGATGTAGATTAGCGGGAATTGTAGTGGGCATACAACAAGAGTTGTAAATAATACGAACCGTGGGATCGAATTGGAGACTGTCGGCGCGGAAGTTTGCGCGAAATTCTCTTGCTGTTTCTAACGAGCCCTGGCATAGCTCAAGGTGGTTGTCAATGAGGTCATGGCGTTGGTTGATAGTGTGAGTCCAGGTGTCTGAAGTAGGTATGCCATCAATTATTTCCGCGTATGTTATCTCGGCCTTGTCTCTAGACAAGATTCTGGAGAGGGCACTGGTAAATGCGGTATAATGATCGACATCCAGATCTTTTATTGAAGATTTGAGACCAGATTCCCTTGCCATTTCTGATGGGAAAAGCGTGTTATGTTAGTTAGTGTTATGGTTCTCGAGAAGTTGATGGTTTGGTTTACCTCAGTACACTACATACGAAGTAGTCCCTCTTTTCCTCGTTTAGTGCGTGTGCCAGCCAGCCCACGATCATCAAGAAGCCCACCAGCGGTTGGTCATCGTCGAGGCTCTAGACCACCCGGCCCAGGTGTTCTTATCCACGGTCTTCAATGTTCATTTCTTCCCCATTTTTTTCGTCTTTTTGTTAGAACCAACAGAGTTTCGTCTCCGTGTCTCAGCAACACTTGACAGCCAATGGATCTTACTTTGCCAGATCGGTCCTGGTGACAGCCTGGAGGGGGGCTTTAACCGCCGTCGAGATCAGCCCACAAATGTGTGCGTATGTATGCCAGAAGTACTAGAAGGAGTGATTATCGGACTCGGACTGGACGCCTTCCTTGCTTCCCTCCCCTCGGGTCTGGCGGTGGGCCTCAAATCCTGAAGTGTGGCTTGGGATGGGGGTCGGAATCATCCTCGAATATGCGCGCGCGTATGTATCTAAGAGGGGACCTTGTGTGTGCCATGCTTTGAGGCAGACTTCAGCCCGAGTCACCGAACCTTGGTCTCGGTTGGACATGTCACAGACATCTCGAGCCCGAATAAATTTATCTCGCTATACATTTGTATAATAGGTCACTTGGTGCCCACCTTCATTTCAACATCAGCATTTTTGATAGCCACTATCCCTCTTCACCATCTCCATTATCTCAAATTCCATTGCCTCAACTTCCATTCCCTCGAATTTCATTATCCTTCATTGGTGTAGCACTACATATCATCATACTCAAGGACTCCTCCAAACCCACCAACCCCCTTGCCTTACAAACAATCTAGAGCTCAATTCCCCTCCCGTCGATCTACAGCCATGGCCGCCCGTGATGTAGGAAACTTTGTCGTGTTGACTTGGCCGGAAGGCGTGGTTTTGGGCGGCGGCCCCCCTCTGCTCCCCAACCCCCCTAACACGTTGGAGTATACTTATGTTACCTCCGCCATCAACATAGCCCTGGCCACTCTCGAGACTGAACAGGGCAGGCAAGCGCTTTGAACTCGACCCAGAGACCATTGGTCGACCGATGGTCATCATGGCGGCCACTAATGGTTTTCCATGGTCAAGATGACAGACTACCCAACTCGTTGTTCTTTTCCATTACCTTAAATATTTCCTTTGGGAGCAACAGACTGAGACCAGGTTTTGTGGCCACTCCGTTGTGGTCATTTGCTAGATTGATGGCTTCTTGATAGCCTCCAAGTTAGATTTGATAGGTCTGGAATAATTAGTAGGAATGGCCATCTGTTGGGCAGCATTCGACTTGCCTCGCCTCGCTTCTGCCTGAAATCTCGACATTCATTGTATCGATTCTGTCCAAGGCAACTCCAGGTGTTACTCGCTAATAGGAGCTCAGATCATGGAAATGTATTAATGCACAGCCTCGACACGATGCCGGTGATGCAGCTGGGCTCCAAGAGATTATCCCCAGCCATCCTGTGCTTCGATCAGACTGAATAAATATTGAGTACTGGGAGTCCCCGCGTCCGTTCGTAAACTTCACCAGATACACCTATCCTCAAGATTCCAGTCGACTATCATGGCTTTCAATCTCTACCACTATCGCTCTCGGGTACGGGTACCATATCCCACGGCTCTAGATAAGGGGGAAATCCGACTCGCCGCCCTTTTGCCAGGGGGATGGGGAGATGAAATCAAATGCGAGATCTTCCGCGTATCACAGCGCCCTGGCTCCGGGATGCCGGAATATACAGCGCTGTCTTACTCCTGGGGATTGCAAAACCCCAGGCCACCCACCATAGTCGTCAATGGCTGTCAGTTCGAAGTGACGGTCAACCTTGAGTGCGCCCTGAGGCATCTTCGACGACTGGACAAGCCTGTGGTCCTGTGGGTTGATGCACTAGTGAGTTTCGATCCGACACATCTGGAAATGGCAAACCTTCGCTGACCTGACAACATTGCATCAACCAAAACGACATTGGGGAACGAACTGCTCAGGTCTCTCAAATGCGCGACATTTACAGCAGGGCCACTGAAGTGATCGTGTTTCTTGGTGACGGTCTGGATCCCTTAGCGAATATCCTGTCGAAGCCGAGGAAAAGAGCAGTTACCCGTGCCGAGTTCAAGGACGACTTGACGGACGATAAATGGACAGAACAGTGCCTGTCGGAATGGAAGGTGACATCCCGGATGGGAATGGCCACACCACTAGACGTCTTCTGCTTGCTGCGGATCCTTTCCCAGGGCCAGAGCCTATCTACCTCTCTCCGTTGCCTGGAACAGGTTCCGGAAAGTGTCCTGGCCACAATATTTGAAGCGCTTCGACAGATGCTGACAGTACGCTGGTGGAATCGAATTTGGGTCGTGCAAGAAGTTGTGATCGCTTCCAAGGTGACCGTCCAATACGGGCACGTTTCCGCGCCGTGGGAAATGCTTGCGAGGATTGACACAGAACAATCGCGCCGGCTATCGCTTGACTACAAGGCTTCACCTATTGAACACGATGTGAAAGTCCTACAACTTTTCTCTCGGGTTGGTGACATTGAAAAGTTTCGCCAAATCTGGGCTACGAAGCGTCGGCCATGTCTTCTCGAGCTTCTCCGGGACTTCAGCAGCCGTTCCGCCTCAGATGATAGAGACAGGATATTTGGATTACTAGGATTATGCGACACCAGGACGCGGGTCACTCCGGATTACTCCTTGACTGTTCGCGGCGCATACATCATGGCAGCAATCGACTCCATTCGGACTAGCAAGTCTCTCTCGTTGCTAACTGGGGACCTTGGCCGAAAGGCGAGGGAAGACCTGCCTTCTTGGGTCCCGGATTGGAGCACTACGTTTGATGAATATGACAGGCGGCGGGTTCGGCTTAATGACAATTACTCTGCTAGCGCCGATGTCCTGAGCATGGTATTTCCCGATTTGTATCCATTAGACGGGGATCGGAAGATACAATCACTCCGGGAAAGGCACAGGCGTCGCGTAACTTCTCTTACGGCTGATAATTTATGGGACCGAATGCTTCACGACCACATTTTCGGACAGGTGAGAGACTTGGTCGAGACGCTCGAACGCAGTGAGAATTCACGGGATCTACTGCCTCGTTGTCTATCCGGCGTTTTGAGCCGATACGGAACTTTGGCTGAATTTCGGGGCTGGTCCGACGTCTCCGACGCATGCAAGAGGCTGACGATGTTCTGCCACGAGAACGGCGCTAGGGATATCGGTAAACTTTCGGATGTGGCAGCTATTACCCACTGCAGTCTTCTGGGGAGTGATAACGTTTGGGCAAGCTGTTTGTCGTTGACTCCATCCTACGTTGGACGGGTATCCGAGGTCCTGGAACCAGTTCATTCAGCCACTGACGTGGATACTCTTCGCAAAATAATAGAAGACTGGTTGAGTAAGACCTACAGTTACCCTCATCCCGAATTCCTAATCGCGCTTGTATCGGACGCGAAGGAGACAAGCTCCGAATGCCAAAGATTGACGAAGGAAGACCGTCAGCTCTTGGAGTCCTGGTATCGTCGCCTGCTGGAAAAAAACACACAGGAAAATCTTGAGGGGTTATCTAGATTACCGACAGCTGATGAGCTTGATTCATTCACTCGGGCTATGCAAACATCTACCACCAGACGTTCTTTCTTCACCACAGACAATGGAATGCGAGGACTAGGACCAATGTCAATGGAAAATGGGGATTCTATATATGTCCTTCCTGGAGGAAAGACGCCTTTTGTGCTTCGGGGTACCATGAACCACTACGGATCCAATTCATCAGGCTATTCGAGGAAGGCATTCCGTTTAGTTGGGGACTGCTTTATGTACGGTGCAATGGATGGCGAATTCGGGTTTCCTGGGCATAGCGCCTCGGGGGAAGGAAGTCTCCCAGATGATCTTTTCCAATTGGCATCGAAATCGCTAGAGTTATATGGGCGGCCCGGTCCCCTTTTTCATTCACGTGTGAAAGCGAGGATGGCGAGGACACATCCTTTTGATATTTACAGGGTGCTGGGAGAGTTCGGGAAGGAGGTTGACAACCAAGAGTTGCGAGCTATCCTCCTTCAATGGGAGAGCCGTCGTATTATAATCGTCTAAAAGAAACGAGCTTTGCTTTCAAGCTATATCTCACTGTTACGAATGTGGACTAGCATCAATGATATTGAAACATTGGATCAGACCCAGACACAGAGACACTTTGCAGATATTAGAACGGTTCAACGGGTGCCTCCTAGGACCAACCGCGAAAGCAGCTAGTGTCAATACACGAGCATTATGCCCGCCATGCAGGGGACTATTACTGCCGAGCTTCGGGCAGGTGGAATTCGAAGATACAATCGGGTCTTATAACGAAGCTATCAAAGCGTATCTTTCTTCAGCCGGACGAACATCTGGCGAGGACGAAGAGAACCGTCATATTGCGCAGTTCGATCGAGTGCCACCAAGATTGCCGGGAAGATATCCCTACAGCCGTATTCCACATCACCCTTGACATAGAGAAGGCTAAAACCAAGGACCCAGGCTCGCCAAAGCTGTCGTCCCGAAACTTTAACAAGCAATTAGTGTAGAAATTGATTGTGGAGGTGCGATTAAGGTTTCCCCCAGAATGGCGCCAAAGTTATATCAAAATCCCCTAGCTTTGTGGTGGAGGAAGAGCGCCCGCTCATGTATGGACAGTTGATCACAGGTGTCTAAAGACTGCCGTTTAAAACTGTCACCTGCCAAATCGGCTGACGAATGACGCCGACCTAAGGAGGAAGGAGCCTTGGCACAGGTCAATCTCATGCCAAGCTTGGTCTGACGTCGGAGCCCCTCCAAGTCCTCGGTCGAGGCTTGGGTTCGATGACCTGCCCCACATTACCGATCGTGTGTTTGCTCCGGAATGTCTGGTTCCAATCAAGAGCACATCTTCCTTCCCATTTATTCCCTTTTCCGGTTTCTCTGTTGTGCAGATTGCGTGTTCTGAAACGGAAAGCAACTTAGCAACCTTCTTTGTCCTATTGTGGCTCCTACTCTTCTCAATACTGGATCTCGTGAGCGACCCTACTCCGGAAGTTCGCCCACCCACGTTTGTGCCTGAAGACTGCACCCAACACCGTCCATCGCTAGTTTTTCCTATTACCGAGCTCATCAGCGAAATTCCCTACCCTGCGAACTGGTGTCTTCTTCCTTCCTCCCTTAGTGAACGGTAAATAACGAACGGGGGAGAGCTATTTCAGCGCATCGGGCCTCCCCGCAGCTCGAAGCATCGTTCAGTGACAAGAACGAAGAACAAGAGCGAAAATAGAAACCTGCCTTCAGAGGCGAATTTAGTTCGCAATCATGCCGGTGAGACGAGCTCCCCCCGAACATTCGCATACCCATTGTTACCTTCTCCTCTCCCCTCGTCGAGCGGTTTCCTAAGTCGCCAGAATGTCCATTGTCTCGCACGGCACCATCTTCCTAAATAAATCACTTTAGAGGCTATTTTCAATACGGCCAGTGGGCTAATAAATCTTCCTTTATTCTATGCAGAAACCATATACGGCCGTGACGGTCTCGATCGAGAGCCTCACCAGCGAGATCTATGAGGAGGAAGACATGAGCGGTATACCCGATCTCGTCGAAGTCATTTTGCTGCAAGCCTCGGGCCCGACCGAAGCTGCCCGCGCGATCCGAAAGAAGCTCAAGTACGGAAACGTTCACAGACAGATCCGCGCCCTCGTGATCCTCGACGGACTCATCCAGAACGCCGGCACGCGGTTCCAGCGCTGCTTCTGCGACGAAGCACTTCTCGAGCGGCTGCGCGTATGCGGGACTTCGGGGACGTCGCACCCCGAGGTGAGGAAGAAGTGCAACGAGCTTTTCAGGAGCTGGGCTCAATTTAAGAATGTTGAGGGCATGCGCCAGATTGCCTCGCTCTACAAGGTTTGTGCCGTCAGACAATTAGCGATAATGGTAATCTGAGGGACCTCGAGCGTTCTAACGAGCCTATGCAGCAACTTCCGAAAAGGAAGGCAACTGTTACCCAGGAACGGTCCAAAGTGGTCAAGGAAACTGAGAACCCGTTCGATGATGACGATGAGGACGATCACTCCCCAAAGCGGGGTGAGTCGTCCAAACCTTCCGCCCCTCCGTACGAACAGAATATGAAAACCGTCCAGTCCTTCTCCCAAAGCAGCCACGCTCGATCGTCATCCGGTTCGGGCTCCTTCTTTGGGTCTTCTTCTTCCAAGGATAAGAAGAAGAAGGAGAAGAAGACTAAGAAGCGCAGGCCTTTCAACCTCGAGGCCGAAAAGGACCAGATGAAGGCCACTATTGCTGAATCTTCAATCGCTGCCACCAATCTCATGAACACGTTGAAGAGCATCAATCGTGAGAAGGAGAGAATTTCTGAGAATCAGACGGCTGTCCAAGGCTTCGAGTCTTGCAAACAGTTGAGGCGGAAGATTCTCCGATATGTATGCTGGGTCCCACACAACACTGATCCCATAGCTAAAGTTAATTAACTAACCCCTTTACTACACAGATTCACCACGTTGAGAGTGAAGAGTACCTAGGCAGTCTCTTGCATGCCAATGATGAGCTTATTCTTGCCCTCATGACCTATGAGCAGCTGGATCGCTCCATCGATGCAGACAGTGACTCGGAAGACGAGCTTGCTGAACAAGCTCACTTGTACAGAAGTATGATATCTTCCTGCCCCCCTCTTTCTATGCGTTTCCCCTTCTAACTAAATACTTGCCGGTAGTGGCTCAACTTCGAGGACGGGAATCCAACCCTACTTCACCAACAAGCGCCACGCCTGATATTGCCGGGTTGAGTCTGGGCGGTAGTCCGCCGAGACCCACCCCTCCTCCCAGGCCGTCCGCGACCACGAAGCCGGTACCAGTGGCTCCTCAGCGTCCGCGATACACGACTGATGACGAAAGCGAGGATGATGATGATGACAACCCATTTGCTGACAGGAATGAGCTGTCCCATGTATAATGTGGGAAGCGGTTATGACAGATTTCGAGGTTGGCCTGTTTTATACTTCATGTTTGTTCTTTGCCCATTCCTTTAGCACTTCATTTTTCCCCTATTCATTTTTCTTTTTCGTCTCAATTATGCATTTATAGCCCGAGTATAACGAATTCACGGGATTATGATAGAGCGGGGATACCTAGCGCATACACTGGGCAGTCAAGATCTGTTGGTTTCTTTTATTAATTTGTTCCATGATCATGATGAGAACGAGCCTTCTACAACTGTGTGCACTCTTTGTCGAATGCCCAGCATTCGAAATCGGATCTATCCTATGACCAATCGAGTGAGCATGTAATGTCAATCCTTTGTTCCGCCCATACCCATACCCATATCCCTGATTCCCCGCGGGGGACTCGCGTAAGTTGGGCCCGGCGTCGTGATGCCCCGATCAGACACACCGTGGATGATCAAGAGCTGTCTCGATAGGAGCCGAGGCGAGCCCAGCAATCCATTGAGCGTAGATCAGGCCCCCAAGCGGCCAGAACGAGATGGTGTGAGAATTGACATTAAAAAAAAGAGTTTCTGTTCCCGGGCCTCTCCCGCCAAGGGGGTATAAAAATCCAAAAAAGCCAAAAAGTCAAAAAGGGCCCTTTCAACGCCCTTCTACACTAGCAAGAGGGAACGGGATGCTACACATCTTGTTTGCATTTTGCAAATACTTTTGTTTCGGGGTGTGCATATTACTTGCAGCGGCTATTCCGTTTCTGCCCTTTCTGCTCCTTTTTGCAATGACAATATCTCTTTTCTCCGATTCGAGCAAGTCTCGATATTTACCTGTGCCCAGTCGTTTTGAAAACCCGGATCCGGGGCTTTTAAGGTTTTGAAGCGCTCGAGCACGTACGAATTAGGCGAGATGCAGAGCCTTGATCAATTATGGAACTCGATCTGCGGAAGGGAATAATAACGCCGTGTTATTTTCGTTCGTTGGGTGCACTGGCATCCGGAGGAAGATTTGAGTGTATCGTCCAAGCGGAGGGCGGCGGTGGGGAAAAGGGAAACCGGGGGCCGGACCCCGGGATCGGCGCTGCGAGGGAGATCCCCCTGGGAACAAAGAGGAGGGGCGAGGGAGGGCGGAAACCGGGTATTTGCTGGGGCGGAGTTTCGCACTGTTGGTTAGGAAACTGAATTCGCTTGAATTTTTAGGGGATTTTCTTTGTTTATTTTTATCATTATTATTCTTATTATTTTCTTTCCGCTTTTTTTCTGTGTTGGGAGGGGAGAGATGGGACGGGTTGGATTGGCTGGGAGAGAACAAGGGGGGGTGTTTGAGGGTCTTCGGGGACTGCACGTTCGGATGAGTACCAAAGCTCGGCGAGGAGAGACTCTACTTTCTAGGAGAGTTTTACAATCGGCGCCGTCTAGGCGTCTAGTTCTCCAATGCCGTTTTACGGAAGAGAATTAATTCACTATGGGGATTTCGGGCGGAAGGGGAGACGAGAGCGAGGATATGGCCTCGAGATCCCAGTCATGAGCATAGACTCGAAAGAGCTATTACAAGTATCTTCCCGGAAAGGGCTGCCACTGCTTTCCGGCAATTACTGTATCCCTTACCCTCCAAGCAGCCAGTACCGGTACCAAAAAGCAACTGCAGAGGAAACACTTTCCCTCCCTCGCCTCGAGCAGTAAATGGAAATGCCGGCAGCCCGGCTTGGGTACCAGCCGAACAACGCAGAATTTACAGGCCAGGAACGGGCCATATTCGAAGCCTTGCGAAGGGGGACAAAAGGGACGGCAAGAAGGTGGGTTGCCCGAAAAAGAGAGGAGCAAGGGTACGGTGACACGGAACCGAGGCTCAGGGCACATTGAGACACGACCGGGCAGGGGAGAGGAAACCCAAGGGTGTGGTCCCCCCAACCCAAGTCGTAATATCGAGGAAAGCAGTGCGTGTTGTCTGGGCACACCTGGTCTTGTAAAAAATTCCCGTGTTCCCGGCACCTCGGCACCGCATCACAAGGTCATGTTATTGGTGATGAAGAAAGAATGGACAAGGACCGGCCAAAGGACCCTTTTTGTGGGAGAGGTGTGAAAATGAGGCATAATAATCTACGTGATTTCTCGAATTAGGAAACTGTTGGCCGTACGCATATTAGTCCCTCTATCTCGGAGTGACGTGTGTAGTATTTTTGGGCTGTGATGGGTTCATTTTTGAGAGAAAATGCCTTATCGACTAACCGGAGAGGGATTAGAGCTGGGTCACACTCGGTATACCCACCAAGGAGGGCGAGATCGATCGCCCCATCATCCAGGCGGTCCGTGTATCAAAACCCGCCTTACAGGCCGATGGCACGATGGTCAGCCGGAGAACGGAGGAGAAACGACAGGGGAAAAGACGTACGAATTTAATCTACTAGTCTCCGAGAGGACCGGTCGACACAACAGGCCTGGTTCGGACCATCTTCCACTCACACGGTAAAATGGAGAGGCCGCTATCGAATCTTGCACCACAACACCACTTCGTCTTATTCTCCATGGGGCATGAGCCAAGGTTCCTTACCCTGGCCTCCGTCCCAAGACCGAACCGGAGAGAGGCTACCCTGCCATTTTTACAGATAGGGATTTTTGCTGAAAAAGAATGACAATATCATGAGCCCCGATAGCGGAATCCCACCCCTCCTTGATATATCCCTGGTAAAGGATCACCACGTCGCCATCATGCCGTGACTAACTGGCCAGGGTGGTATCCGAAAGGATTTCAACTTTCCGGAAAGGCCATAATATAATCGACAGTATACTGGTCCTTCATCTGCCCAGGGCTTTTACAAATGAAGAGATGAACTGAGTCACGGACCCGCAGCCACATATCCTCCCTCCGGCCGGGTCCCCTTGGTGCCCCAAGTCCTCGGATCATCCGTCTCTCCCGGTTCTAGCCCCCGAGATGCCTAGGTATAGGAGCAGTATTGGGTGTGTGCGGATGTTACGAGGAGAGTACATGACACCAGGTCGCGGGAGGGTGGACATACTGCCCTGCTCAAGGAGTGTGATCATCGGCGGCGGAAGAGGGAGTGCCCGTTTCTAGCGTACATACGCAGGCTTCAAGCGCACAGTAGAACTTTCCCCAATCTTCGTTGAATATACAAGAGCTTTAAAAAAGGGTACATACAATAGTCTGTGGTATATGCAAGAGGACAAAGTAGGAGGGATTATAGTAAGGGATCAACTCGATCCGCTGTGAGAAACGGGGCCTTGCCTTTTCATCAAAGGCCTATGGGGATTAACACACAGATGAACGAAGCGGTCCGCGAGTATAAGGATCTCACAGACCAGTCCGTGAGCATTTTCCTTTCGAGGATGGTATGCAGGCAAAGGCTTGCGAAAAGAACATCAAAAAAATACACATGAGGGGCCGTGCTGCTGCGGGAAGCAACTCTGCAACTGTGATGGCGTGCAGATTGTAGGGAAGAACGACAATAGGAAAGAGAGACGCCGTTGCAATGCGAGCTATCAAGGCGGCAGAGCCAGGATGGACTGTAACGCTAGGCTGGTCTGTTCTTGGGCATGGATGGCCGGGCCCTCTCCGGCATCACTCTAGAATATCGATGGAACACCCCATAGAATGACCTTTTCGGATATATGGAAAGGAGGAATATGGCCCTGGAGAGAAAGGGGTATGAAGGGGGGTATAGAAAACTACTTCGTACGAGAATGCGGTTTTCCGCTGCATGTTGTCGAGATAGAGAGAGTATGAGTGCAGGTCCTTACCGACTCCCATTAGGAGAAGGTGTTTCACTCCCCATCTCGACATACGAAATACACCGCGACGCCTCACACACCAAAGCAAAGAATGGCTAGATTATGGGGGCCGATTCGATTCCATGCACAAGATCTCGCAGGAAAAGGGGGACTAAGAGAAGCGGGGGATACATAGGAGTATCATGCAATAAGGAGATATCTCGCGAGGGCCTCATTCGTGGGGTGCGCAACCAGCGAGAGCAAAACGAAACAAAGGCGCTCCTTTTAGAAAAGTAAACAGGTTCCAGATGTGTGGAGATAGCCCGATTAAGAAGGAGCACATGAAAATGTCTTATACTTCGTGCGTGGAGTGAGCAGAGAGTTTCGGGATGCTATCCACATTTCCCGATTGATTCTAATGCAGCCGTGAGAAAGGGTCCACTGGACGATTTGGGTATGCCTAACACGAGATTCATTCATGTCTATGAAACGGCTCCAAACACTGCGGGATGCCACGCAAGGCAAATTTAACAAGGCTGGTTTCATCACGTCGTTTCCACACTTGCGGGATGAGCGCCATTTATCAGAAACTTCGTATCTGGCTAGTCGCCTTACTATCAAAGGAAAAAGGAAAACGAAGCGTATCCAAGCCAAGGTTAAAGAAGTCTTTCGAATTTGTGAGCCAGCCAGAGAAGCCAAGGACGGGGAATATCCATGATGGCGAGCCGTCATGATCTCCAGTCGCATTGGCAAATCCGTCCGTCCATGCATCAAAGTTGAGAGGAGGTGGGACTATGCTTTTCGACGAGAACCAGGTAAACTTGAAGAAGGGGTCGCAGAAATAAACGTGCGTTTCCGGGAAAGAGGGGGCCAAGAGCATTGCACTGTTCATTTTTTTTCCTCCCCTTCTCTCACACAGACAGGGACTTGCGACGGGAGCCCGCATTGCAGCTCAGATGGGTTTTGAGAGATGAGGCTTTGGTCAAGAGTTGGCCACGACACACACATTTCCAGTTTCCTTTCCTTTCTTCGAGAACAATTTCAGAAGCCCAGGAAAGGATGATTAATTCCGCTGGGGTCCACTGTACCTTTCCCCCCAATTCGCTAAGAATAGACTCGTTGTCCTCCAGGGTGGAGAGGCGAAATTCTGCGGCATGGCCGGAGGATTTTGCGTGGGACGTCCTCCTCTGGCCCGCCAACCCTTGAAGTATCTTGGGTCCCCAGACAGTGGACTTCGCAGAGCTGATAGGAGCAAGTATCTGCCAAGAGTTCAAGGTTGCCGACCCATCCAACTGGGGAATTCTCGTGATCAACAAGCCCGCTAATAGCCCTGAATTAAGTGACCGAGGCGACGCTCGGGAAGGTTGTTCTTCTCGCAGACACACAGACAAGTCTCAAGCCACGCTCATCCTCGAATTTCGTTCCGCTGCCGGTTCGCTCACGTTTACTCAGTTTGACATAGGGCCAAACGACCAAAAGGCAGGACCCTTGGCGGGGGGTAAGTTGAGAGAGTGAGGCTGGCCTGAAACAAGTGGACTTACCAAAAAGGGATAGGTTCAGAGGAGGATGAAGCCAGACGTGGCCTGCCTGGCGGTTTTGGGGGGCATCTCCACTGCTTCTTGCAGATCCGACCAGGGATCAGTGCCCCGTAGAATGTTCTCAGTTGTACCCCTTCCATCTGCAGTACACTAGCATGGGAGTGAGTACCCGGTCACAACGGAGCTTCTGCTCTCCGTGCGATCTCGAAGCGAAGCGAGTGAGTCTGCCATGGGTCATCGACCTCTTCAGGGCCTCTTGTCCGAATTAGTCCCGTCCACGGAGATTATGGTGCGTTGCATTCTTGGACGTCTTGGACGATTCCCCGGGATTTGGAATCGAAAGACTATGCCGCCCTCAGCTCCCGACAAACGAGGCATGTAAGGAAAGCAATTGACAGCGGAATTGTTTTCTTTATCTTTTATCATCGGCTAGCACCCTTCGTAGGGTACCCTTCGGAAAGAAATATCATAAAAAGGAACAGAAAAAAGAAGACATTTGGGGATTTCCTGGTCCCCGTCGCACGGACGGCTGATCGCCGTCTTCGATTTCCTTGGTCTGGGCATGTTGCTAGCAGAACGCTTTTGCATCAAGCTTTTCGGATTCCGAATGCTTTCGAGCTAGCAAGAGACCCCTTCGACAGTCAAGGCTTGTCTTCTGTAGTGTGATAGGAAGGAAGCTCGCATCCAAATCACCGCGGCCTGAAGCGTCCCTTGTCCTCGTGGTAATGGGCCCATTGCCACGAGGAATAGTTTGGATAGTGTTGGCCCATTTCCTGCATGAGGTCTTTGGTTCGCTCCTTCGGGTAGTGCCCTTGTAATCTAATTGATCTTGTATGGAGAAGTAGAGGAGCAGAGTTGGTTGGAACGGACCAAGGCTAGTGTGCTGTGTGCAGGTAACGGAGAAGGGATGGAGAGGGGCTAAAGTGATCAATTACCAAAACTAATCGACGATGTCAAGGAGGAGGTACCTATCCTGGTACCGAGGTACTTCGTACATGCGCTCCCATGTCGCTGAGATGAGACGGGTGGGGTCTTGCGCCTGCTTGCAGCCAAACGCTTCTAGAAATCTTCTGGAAGGACCAACCCAGCCCGTCCCTCGCCTTTCCCCAGTTCAGCTTCTCGAGGTCACTCCCCCCATCCTTCCTTTCGTCTGGGTTGACCATCAATGTGATTGATGGGAGTCTGGCTGCACTTGACCCCATGCATAATTCCACGCAGCCAACCACCATGTCTCATTGCAATATCTCGGCGCTAATGGACCACATCCATCCCACCTCCATTCAAGCCTGGCAAACCAATTGAGAAATGGCAAAGGATGTGCTTGGCTTGAACTCGGTGATGGGGAGGGGATTGAAGAGAAGGACACCAGCGGACCATGCTGGTAGGACGCACGTCCGTGGTATGAGTGTCCCTGCACAACTGTATGATGAGGGCGATCTCGCCGTTGAGGATGGGACGGAAGATAGGATGGATTAACTCGTTACCGAGAATGGATACAACGACCGATCTTAATCGTATCAGTATGACATACTATTTTTTGATCCGTCTCGTCCCCTATTCTGAAATAAGAGATATGCCCGCATGATATGCCCGCACTATTATCAATTTGCGCACAAGGAGGGGGGGAACAAAATGTTGGTAAATCAGCCAGCCTACCAAATCGGCATCACGGGCATTGATTGTACTTCGTAATTGCTCAATTGATATTATCTCCCTTTTGCGTTTATTATTAGCATCCGTGCCGAGGCGAGGCGGAGGTGAGGACTGAAATGACGGGAGTTGCGCTGCGTCATGCAGGAGGCACCAGTTGACTCCTGATATCAGTCTCCCTCTGCCCAGGGAGACACAACCCGCGACAATGCATGACCCCAACTGTTTACGAACCAACATTGAAGTCACGAAGGCGGTGCTGCTTCATACATCAATAGATGCAGGTTGGATTGTTCAGTCGTTGATTGTGGGCATCATGAACTTGGTGGACGGGCGATACGGGGTAACAAATTTCCCGCAGCCCTCGTTTTCCACCAAGTACTTCGTACGAAGCAGCGCTTCAAAACGAAGTGGGCTAACCCGTTTGGACAATTCGGTTTGAATGGGTGATTTGGGGCGCACATTTGATCCATGTATCTACGATGTATATTGGGAAATGGGTACTCAGCGCGGATTGAAGTAATGCGAATGTTCCCTCCACCTCTTCCGGCGGCGTACTTCGTGGGTGAACATCCTGTTGTGGAGAATCAATACAACTTTGAACCAAGAACAGGCCCACCAGCTGAGAGGTCTAGCGTAGTGTGCAACGGAGAAGCCTGGAGTTTATTGCAATCGAAGGTCCATGGAACATTCTTCGTCCTGTGCTTCTTCTCAGGGGCCTTGCACTGGAACATGCCTGCATCAATCAAGTATTACGAAACCGAACACTTCCAGCGTTCCTGGCATACCAGGGGTGGTTTTTAGTGCCCTTGCCGATGCTGGCATCTGCGTTCTTCCTTCTTCCATGCTTGGGCCTCGATGTGGTCCTTGCCTAACATGCCCGGCTTCCTTGAAGCTCCCGAGAACATCAGCTCTCTCCCATGATGGATGGACCATGAGCGACGAGCCATCAATTGCCCCTCAATGCTACCTGTGCTACTTTTGAGCCCTTGGAGTTGAGGGGGAGATTTTGGGTTTTCTTGGTTCGCTCCCTTGCCAACGACTCACTACGAGATTGGACGAGATTCTCACACACAAGAGGGTTATGCGAGCCGTATTGGGATAGGCAAATTTATGCTCTCCCAGAAAAGAGCTAAAACTGGGTACCATCATTATTTTGTACGAAGGAAGTACGAGCACGAGGTACGGGGGAGTCTTTCATTTGATACTGCAGCGTGCATGTGGTCAATCTTGTATTACGTACTACGAAGCAGCTACACTAGTGTACGAAGCCAAAGTACACTCCACTACGAAGTACAGGTATACAAGGAGACTATTTGATCGTCGTCCGCCCGAGTTGAGGCTGCCAGACATCTCCACAATATCAGATCGTCACCCGCCATGCTTAATTTGGACGAGAGCTCCAAATGCGAAGTAAGATGAGGATTTCAGGTTGCCGTTATTGACTAATGCCACTAGTTACATCCGTCCTATTACTTGACGTAAATTGTTCGATTCCATCGGTAATCTGCGATGCTGGAGGAATGGGACTGGGCTGGGCTTCTACTCTACCAGCAGGACATCCCACGCCCTAGCACCGCACCGCCAGGCGCCGTAAATTACCAAGCAAATAGTCCGCTAGCATCAAGCGAATAGCTTCAGGTCCTCTGGGTGCACGAATCATCCTGTGCCCAACCATTTCGTCCCGTGAACTTCTTCACAAGGACGGCACAAGGACGGCACTTCGTATGTTCAAGAGCGAGTCTTGTTCACTTTCTGGGCCCGGCGGAAGGGCCCGGCAAACCCTCTGGGTTCACTGGGATTGCAAATTACTTTCGTACCAGACCACATGCAAATTGATCTGTGCCTGCCCACTGCCCACTGCCCACTGGCCATTGCACTGCGCATTATCCTCCGTACATGTACGAAGTACTTTCGTACGTTCTGGAATCTCGCGCTAGATCCGACGCTATTTCGCTCTCGTCGCGTGGCTTCTCCCTTGGGCCGTTGCCAATACTCCACACGGAAGGATGGGATACCATGTAATCTAAGCAGCTTGGCAGCATCTAAACAATCCGCGTGAGGAATATGCAATAAGAGGTGTAATCTTGTTTTCTGTTTCGACGGCAGGATCGTGGTCCTTTCTCATCTGGGTTAGGAACCATTGCGACTTCATCCTGCATATCACATATCACGGAGCTTAGGGGACAAAGGAAAGATCATGATCCACTGCTAGTAAGCGTTCGAGGCGTCTACTGGTCAGCTTAGTGCAGCTCGAGATAACAAATGCGAACCTGTGGCCTGGACTGCCCCCAAGCTTGCGAAGGAGCGTACATACATGTTATTATCTGGAGAAGGACCAGGCAGGCGGGCTTTCGCAACGCCAGGGGGACACCCCCCGTGGTTAGGACCTTGTACGGCAGCTCCGATGAACTTGCCGAATCGAGGCAAAGCTCGACGACGCCTGGTCCATCTATCGCGTGGTGAAGTAGCACGGTTCACAGCTCTACCAGCACAGTAATACACGGAAGGTAGCATCAGCCCTGGAATTGACATTACCACTAACCCTCTCTTCCATGCAATCTGTAATGATCTCATAAAGTTTAGTAGGAAAACGCATTGTGAAGGATCCTGGTTATGGCCTCATGTTCCTTGCTATTCCACGCGTTGTTCTCTTACTATTGGAGTGCGCATACCACCCTGCTGGTTCTAATCTGGAGCATGCCGAGATGATGCTGAGCTCCGTGGCAGCAACTGTGCCCTGCGTTTTTTCTTTTTCTTTTCTTTTTTTTTCTTTTTTCCTTTCTTTTGTTTTTTTCTCTCATTTTCCTTTGTTCCGTTCCTGCGTTGGCTCTCCCTATCTCCATCGCCACAATTGGGTTTCTGGTTTCTCCTCCCTTCAGGGACCGCAGCTCGGCGGATTTTATTTATAGGTTTTGGTAGGCGCAGTTAGAGCAAGGAAGTGTTTGAGCGAGAGCTGCTTGACTGATGAGGGAGTGGGCTGCTTCACTTTCACGCACGTTCACAAAGTCTCGCTTTTCTCTCACACACCCCCATCCCTGCTCGACACACAGATCTGTGGCCCAAGCTGGGGGAGGACGAAGGGGACCGCCAGGGCAAGAGAAAGAAAAAGAAGTGCTCGACTTTCCAGACCGGGTGGGCCCTGGTTCCAGTCCCCGAAGCCCCAACGTCACACCAACGACCGAGAAACTGTGGGCCCCAGGGTTTTCTTCACATTCTTGCGAAATGTACCTTGCTTCAGTCAGGACAACGCATGAAGCAGGGGAGAAAAAGGATAGTCCTGTACCTTGCATCGACAAGATCCTTTACGTTTAGATCTATCTTGGAAAAGAGCCTCGTTTCTAGTGCCATCCATCATCTCGTGGTTGTGTTATCGTGATGCTGCTATTTTTGCAAAGGGCAACGACTGCGCTCAAAGTATCGTGATCCTTGATGAATACGATCTGTTCAAGGTACGAAGTAAATAGACTAATGGTGTAATACTCAATCACTGCACTCTGGGGTACAGCATCCAGCATCTTCCAAGCTAATCCGAGCCGGGGGTGGTAATAATACTTGGGACGTAGAGTACCTGAACTGGTGCACGATCTACAAGCATATACTCTTTCCATACTCTTTCCGTTGGGTAAATGAAATGCGAGATATTCATTGGTCTTGTACCCCTCCGGTAGGGTGCAGGTAGGAGAGGTACGAAACACTCCGTAATAATAACACCCTGGACGACAAGTCTTTTTCTAGACTTTTTCCAGGGTAGCGGCAGGTACAGACGGAAGTACTTGGTCTGGGCTGGGTCTCTGCATCATCAGGTCCTTCTACAAAGCATCAGCAATGATTCGTGGTGGACGAAGGAGACGAAGGATGTGGTGGATGTATTGAGTGGATGTAGGTACACTACTTTGGCTGGGCGTTGTGGAGTTGGAACATAACATCGCTCGTCGTCTCGATCCGAAGAAAAGGATCGCTACACCCTCTTTCTTGACCACGCTGCATCGTCCTTGCTTCCCTCCTTTTTCTTTCCCTTGTCACGATAAATCCTACAGTAATCCCTTCGTTTTGGTTTTGCCCCTGGCACACGAGAACTTCATCCAACTTCAACTTTTCTAGTAATATCCTGGGGAACCTTGATATATCTCTCTTTCCTTGTCCCGTTCGTTGCCCGCCTGGTGCGTTTGTCTTACACTTCTTGTAATCCACCATCCAGTCGACGAACTCATCTAAGCAACACAACACGAACCCCAATTTGTGTCCGCTCGCTGCACGACCTCGAGTTAAAATTCCAAGATCTCTTGTGCGGCAAGAGACTCGATACCAATCCACAGCATTGCCGTTGGCAGCATTGCGCAAAGGAGCAGACAAACCCCCTCCACGGAAGGCTGCACTTGTCCATCTTGTCCGGGACGGACCAAGACCACATATCGCGACTTGCCTCACGACGCGAGGAACGAATCATCTATACGCGCAAGCTCAGCATCGAGGCGTTGATACGCTCCTTTATTGCACTGCACACCATTCTGGATTGTTCCATTTGGCCGCAAAGCTCGCCTGATATCGCGGCTTAAATCTGCTTGTCTGGCAAGAAGTAAACGGAGACTCAATTACTTTACTTGGTTCTTTGCCTAAACACAACAGGTTGGTACTTCCTTTTTCTTGCTATTAGCAGCGGTTGAGTGGGTATTCTCCGAGTTCTTGGATCGACACGCCGAGAAGTGCATTTTGTTGCTTCATTTTGTTACCTATTTCTCTTTCGTTTCCTGTTTCCTGTTTGCTTCTTCCCTTTTTTCGACCTATATTTTTCTTCTAATTTTTTTCCTTCTCCTGGTTGTGCTTTGGCTCTTCCATGTATCTTTCCTCCCATTGCCCCTCGTTTCTTCTCCAGAGTCACTTGCACGAGACCAGAACTCACGATTGCAGCACTTACCCACCTTCATCAATGCTCCTTCTATTTTAGTGTGTGTGCTGGCTGTGCCTACTAGTGCAGAAAGTGCAGAATTGGCAAGTGCGAGTGCGATTTTGGCTTGGTGCTGAAATGTTCAATGTCCCTAAAAGTACCTTCGTAGTACTTTACAGATTCTGTGACATAACATTGGTTTTGTTTTTGACTTTGGTTGGCTGCTCTCTGTCTTTGGGCTGGCAAACCAAACACGTCCATCCCGTTCTTTTCTTGGCCTTTCTTTTTTACCACCGACTCTATTTTTACTCCTATTGATCCTCAAGCAAACAAAAATCCCTTCCTTCTACCATTCAGCCATCAGCCTGCCTCTCCATCAAACCCCATCGTCTCTTGTTCTTGCGCCTGTGTGATTGCCTAGTTGTCTAGACCAGCCGGGGCCACTCTTGTTATTGCCTGGGTAGAGACATCATCGAACTAATCCGCTGCAACGTCCAGTCCAGAATCGACCGTGCGCTCTTCCCCAAGCTGCAGCAGCACCGAGTCATTGCGTTCTTCCGCCCGACTCCAAACCCAGACGCCGTGGTCCGAACCGCGATTCTCTACGCGAGATAAACGATTTTCCCATTCCGATTCCTTCTTCTCCGCGATCTTAAGGTCTTGCATTATCCTCGACCTATCCGACGACCACCGCCTTTTGCCTTTTAGTGCCCTCGGTGGCCAATTTATGACTGGAGCTTTCTGTACCTAAACAGAATTCCTTGGGCTCCTTTCGCCTCCATACCGCCTCCAGCTACCCTCCCCTGCAGTGGAATCCTGGTGTGCATTAAGGAGAACACAGTCGTCCCATACTTGTGACACCAAGAGTACGCCTCTGGCGACCGCTGCCTATCAACTTTCGGCAGCTAGAATCCGATCTCTCCCATTTCAGGTGAGCTCGTTCCCCTCCCCATTGCTTTTCGCTCTAGCCTCGTCTGCACGTCGGTCGGAAGAGAAAGGGAAGAAAAATATAGAGAGGAAAAAAACAATCTCAAAGGATTGTGGTTCTCCCTGTCCGCCTTGTGCCCATTTCTCCCAAGCCTCCCACCGCTCCTTCTCCCTGCGCACTACCTTGTGTTGGTCCAGCCCTTGCATCTCACCTAAGCAAAACTACAACAAGTCAGGGTCTTTCCCATGTCCTAACCAACGAGTTGCTGACTATTTCTTGCCTCGAATCAGGTTCAGTACCCGTCTTAATCAAGACCTCGAGTAGCTCCCGCTGCCGCCTTCGAAATCCCCTTTACACCTTTTGGAGAATGAAATCACCTGCTCCCGCCGAAGTGATGGGTATCGATATGCTCGTCAACGCAAAGGGCGGTATTGCCAACCCACACCACACTATTCCATCCATGCCCTCCCCCGACCAAATCCACCTACCTCAGATTGCCGCCTCCCGGCCCATGACCGACCCCTTGGATCGATCCGTTTCTCCCCACGGCTCGATACATTCGTCACATTCTCGATACTCGACGCCTAGACCGGGCGATATTCCCGACACGCTTCCTCGGTCATATCCTTCCCCGACCGCGATGCTTCATGCTCATGACCCCCAGCTCGGCGCACCAATGTCTCTGCCGAGCATGCCACCCACGAGTATAGCGCAACATTATCAGACCGAGTACAAGCCGGCCCCTGTCCTTCCAGGCACCTGGGGCCAGTCCATCCAGCCCATGCCCACCCAGCAACCCGCTCCTCAGCCGCCCGTCAAGGCATACCCGTGTAGCACGTGTGGGAAGGGCTTCGCTAGGCGTAGCGATCTGGCGCGCCATGGTAAGACAATTAATTTTGGATCTGGTATTGAATTTGTAGGTGCTAACGTCGAGGAATCTTAGAGCGTATCCACACTGGCCACCGACCTCATGTGTGTGACTACCCCGATTGCGGGAAGCAGTTCATTCAGCGATCTGCCCTGACGGTGCATTACCGCGTGCATACTGGCGAGAAACCACATATGTGCGAGAGGTGTGGAAGGGTACGTATCATTGCTTCATCTCTTGTGCAAACGTATGTTTTGCTAACTTTCCGCTCTGTAGACCTTCAGCGATAGCAGCTCCCTCGCTCGTCATCGACGTACCCATTCGGGTAACCGGCCTTACAAGTGCCCCTACGCTAACTGCCAGAAGACTTTTACTCGCCGTACAACTTTGACCAGACACCAGAATCAGCATATCGGCACGATAGAGGAGGCTGCTGCAGCTACTGCAGCGGCTCTTGCGTCCCGAATGAATGGCGTGAAGGGAATCAAGTCCGAGATAGAACAGCTGTCCAGCCATATGTCTCCCGTCACTACCCCTTCTCCTGGCCAAAGGAATTTGTCTATGTCTCCTAGCGCCCAGCTTGACGGAACTGGTCTTCCGAGGCAAGACTTCCAGCAGTATGTCACGAACAGCTCTCTTCCAGCCCACTTGAGGAGTGATATCCACATTGGCAGCCCAACTTCAACGACATCTGCTGGTTACAACCCTATCCGACCCACCTCCCACCCTACGAGCTACCCGCCTCCTACATTGGAGCCCAGCGTTGAGAGCCACAACTCCGGTCCCGGCAGCGCCAGCGGTAGCCCTCACATGAGCAGCCTTGGGTGGCAATCTCCCACTCATTCGGGCTCGCCTTCTCAAAGTAGCGCCAACGCTTTCATGTACCCTGATCCCGACTACCAAACAACAACGAACAATATGAATCAGTTCTACTATGCCCACACGGGTCAGATTCGCAGGCCCCAGAGCACGGAACCCAACCTGGTGTCCATCTCATGAAGTCAATATGACCGTCAACGTCGGTTTCCTTTGTCCTTTTAAGGTTATTCTTTTGCCCTCTGGGGGCAAGCTCTGAGACACCCTCTATGCAAAACAAGGAGGCCAACTCATCACCTTCAGTGGGCTGGCCCCAACAATGTCGTCACTCTTTATGCGCATAGACCCGGACTACAAACTAATAATTATCAACTGAACAACGACCACTCGATACCCCCTGTGTGTTAACTCTTTTTCTTCTTCTCGACTCGGCATGAACATGCCTAATCGATGAACGGCCGGCGACGCGCCCTTTTCAGGGTTTCAACTCGGCTAGTTTTTGTTTAACCCTATCGGATACCTAATGACTTTCTTGACCCCTTACGGAGTCGAAACTCTCTCATCTCAATGTTCCCTTTTACTATGTCCCTCAAAATAATATTTCCCCTCTCTTGTCCTTTTCATTTTCTCTTTTGTTGTGTCAATGGCGCGGAATAGATGGAACTCGTGTGTGAATTTTCTCTCCTTCACCTTTATTTTTCCTCTCTGATTTTCTTCGATGTCTCTATGAAACAGAGTGGCGGTTACTCCTCTGTTAGGTTCTCTAGGAATCAAGGCGGGAAGGGAAAGGGCGGGAGTTTTTCTTTTCCTTTTTTTCTTTTTCTTTACGGCAGGGTAGCCTTCGCGCATGTGTGTTTCTTCCTCTCCCTTTTTGGACTTGGTCAAGTCTCAAGTCTCTGAAGTGCGTTGGTCTTTTTTCTCCTCTTTGTTGTCCTTTTTCCAGTTCTGTAGATAGAGAAGGCAAAAGAGGGTGGGTAGCCCGAGCTACGAGGAGGGATTGATGTGTGAAACGTCTTTTTGCGCAATATAGACTACCTCATTTTTTTCTGTTCATGCTCTTCTACTTTTCTCGCTTCGTCTATGGTATATGGATTTGACGACAGGGTATATGTAGATGCTGATATCAGTCCTGGCTAGTCTACATTCCGGACAGCAATGAATAGATGGCACTTTTTTTCTTTCCTAGGTTCGTTTGTGTTGCCTACGTGTTGCTCGATGATTTATGACTCTGAACCTGAACATGAATGTGAGGGGGAGTAATGGCATCATGGTGATAAGTCTCTACAGTGGCTGGCAGGAATTGCGGCAAGAGATACGTCTATGATTGTCTAGATCTCCACGCTCCAAACGCGAAGAACCCATAAAAGAAACGAACAAAAGACCAAGAAAGCAAAGAAAAACAAACCGAACCCGAACCAAACCAAACGGTATCTGGCGTGGAGTTGCCTCCCTCCTCGCCTGCTCTAAACGCGAAGAATCGAAAGAACCCAACCCCCTCTGATAAACCGAGTTTTTCCTTGACACCTTGTGCGCCGATTTCCCCTTGAAACACCATGCTATGCTCACCCCTTTTTTTATAATTTTAAAACCGTTCTTCCTGTCTGCTTGCCGTTGCTGATCTCGAAATGTTCATAATACAAGGCCACCGAGTCTGTTTCTCTGCGGAGGATGGAGAGAGTGAGTCACTGAGCCTGTCCGTGGAGGCTGGCTGTATATTAGCTCACCTGTTCCTCCTCCTAAGCGGCCATCGGAAAGGTCTCAAATGAGAACCTTTATCGCTTAAGGTGGCTAAAGTCCTTGAGCACGCCCTCCATATGCGTGTTCGTAACCTTGCCAACCCTCTTGGTAGTCCGCTTCTTCTGCGGCTTAGGCTTAGCGGCGACGATCTTTCCACCCGCAGTCGGGTCGTCGCTCGTGGGCTTCTGGCCAACAGCCTGCAGCTTGCGCGGGAGCTCCTCAGGCTTGGGGATAGGCACGCGAAGCCACATGTTCTTGAACTCCGGGTCGATCTCGCACGAGAGGGACGAGTCATCGAGATAGACGTGCTTAGGGTTATTCTCCTTCTTAGTGCGAATAACCAGGATCTTGTGCAGCTTCTCGAGCTCGGCGAGGGCGGGTTCGCAATCGGGCCATCCGTCTTTCAAGTCCTTGACGGCCACGCCCGACGCGTCCTTGCGGTTTTGGAGAAACTTGAGGAGGGACGTCTTGTCCTTGACGCCGGGGATGATGGGCCGGTAGGTGTACTTGCCCATGTTATACTTTTGCTCCGTGACGTCGGGCTGCGGGATGAACTCGACGCGGGGATGGCGACGGATCATCTCGGCGAAAGTCTCCTTGTACTGCTCGCCATGCTTCATAAGGCTCAGGTGGCCCAGGATGTCATCGAGGGACTTGGGTCCATTCTTCTCGCGCAGGTACGTCAGGGCGAAGTGCATCTGAGTGCCGATCTGGTCGCCGAAGCTCGTGTTCTCCGGCTGCGAGTAGACAATGTCTGTGCGCTTGCGCTTGCCCGGAGGCGTGCTCGTCGTCGCGGGCTCATTGCGCGAGGTGGTCGAGCCGATGGAAGGAGAGGGAGAGGCGGGGGCCCTGGGGATGGGGATGGTGGGCTTCTTGGTTTGGATCTTGGAGGCGGCCGAGTTCAGGGCGCCTTTGAAGGCCGCCCGTTGGCTCTCCAGGTAGGACGACATGTTGTCGACGCGGCTGTGCGCGGCGCTGAAATAAGATGGCTCCGGGGTGTCTGCTTGGAGAGGGTCGGGGGAGGATAGGTCGTCGTCGTCGTTGGAAATTCTGAGATCGCCGGACTTGACGATTCTGACTCTCAGGACGGTCGTAGCCGTGGGGGACTCGGGCTGGTTGCTTTGTCCTACTCGGGAGCCAGAATGTTTCTGGAGGACGGATGGTGGCGATTGAGTGTGTTGAGCAGGGGTGCTTTGGCCAAAGTTTAAAGAGCTGGGGTTGCCTTTGAACTTCTTGGCATCACGTGATGAACTAGACTTTCCATTTGCACGTGATGGGCTCTTCCAAGTGGTGCATGGTGAGCTGTTGAGCTCATCAACAAGGGTAAGCTCATCATTCTCATCCATGGTGCTGAGCTGCTAACAGGTTTGGAGTGTGGAAACAAATGTCACTGCAGGGTTGAAAGGAAGAAAATTCTTTGAAGTTTGTTTTTTTTTCCCCTAATTTTATTTCATTATTATATTTATGAATCTCATCCTATCTAGGAGTCGTTTCTTGCGATCTAGTGATCCTAACTCTTCTTAATTGCGAGGCCTCAGATTGATGCCGCTTAGAAACGCCAAGTTCACATGCATGTGAGAGGTCGGTCCCTGAAGAGTCCGAGCTCCAAAATCAATCGGCCAAAGAGGACAGCTGGAAGAAACACTGAAGCTTGAAAAAGATTTTTTTATTACATCAAAAAATATTAAACTGCATTTCAAAGCCTGGCCATCATAGGTTCCGTAAACTATCTGTTGCTTTGTTGTGTTGGTATCTTCTCCTGTTTCTAAACAAACCCGAGAAAAGATATCGTGTCCCAATCAATTCGTTTCCCAACCCGCCTTGCTAGAAGGTCTTCTTCTCCCAGGAAGCTAGAACTACCGGCTTCGTTCTTGTGATACCACGCCAATTTCTAATCAAACAAACGAGTGCGTGGAGAAGATGCAAGGCCATCCGTCCGCCGATTAAAGAATGTCCTTTCTCCCAAATGCGATCGGCGCCACTCTTCTCTATACATTCGGGGCTACCGTGTCATGATGGAGGTAGAGAGCTCTTTAAGCAGCGATAAGACCCTGCTTCTGGGCATATTGGTAGGCGAAGAAAGAGATGACACCGCCAATGAGGACGATGGCGTACGTGGCGACACCGATGCTGCTGGAGTCGGCGGTGACGGCGCTGCTGTACGAGGCGGAGGCCTTGGGGACGGGGTCACCGGGCTGAATTGACGATTTCCTCACGTTAGTTGCGCGACGCGAGAAAAGATATGGCGAGGAAATGTCCTCCGGGGTTGGATGGGGTGATTCGGACTCACCTTTCGGTTGATGACACCGGTCTGGAGGGTCTTCAGTAGTTCCCTGGCCTCGTCGCTGTGGCCGACATCCTCGAACGCCTCGGTGGCATCTTGACCGCCAACATCTAGAAGGACTTCCTCACCACCACTGCGAAAATGGAGCGGGCATATGTAAGCGACCGAAAGTCCGACGGGGTGACGGGCGAATTTTGGGGTAAAAAAAAAATAAAAAGGAGGCCGGCGCAAAAGTGCCAAGTGGCCTTCCCCCCGATAAATTGGCATTGGAGAACTTACGGATGCTCATCAATGAACTTTGTGCAATCGTAGACCTTGTCGTGGATAACCATGTAGAGGCTATCCTTGGTGTTGTGTCCAGCAACGTCTTGGTAGGTGAATACGGACATTTTGGCGGTTTGTTGAGGAAAGGCTCGGGATTCAGAAAAAAAAGTGAGAGTTGCAGGGTTCCTCTGAAACAAAGAACAAAGACGGGTCTCGAGACGAATTGGCGAAGAGGCGCAATGGGAGGAGAAAAAGATTCAAGAGAGAGAAACGCTCGGAAAGGGAAACGGAAACGGAACGGGATGTGTATACAGAACCGAGGTCAGGCAGAAGGAAGTGGAAGGGAAGGGAAAAGATGGACAGCGCGGCAAGCAAAGGAAAGGTGAAGAAATATTAGAGCGAGCGAGCGAGCTGGAATTGCTCCGAAGTAAATGCAAAAGTCGAACGGGTGGAGTGGAGACGGTTCCGTGCACCGAGAAATTAGTAGTACGATTGCTGTCGATTGATCCCTGGTCCAGGTCCTTCCAAGCCAATTGTCAGGGGCGTTGGGCCAATCACAGAAGTTAGAATTCAAACTGATTCCCAGCGATCTCTGCCTCTATCTCTATTCTAAGTAATTGTCGGCGACCCACACTGCAGACCGACCTTGCAAACCTCAACTCAACTGCAATCGTGTCGGAATTGATGACTAAGGTGGGCTGTCCAGCGAATCTGCTTCTCCGCGCTAGTACGGTACCCTGTTCCACGGCAAGTGACTTTCAACGCTTGTGGGTGTGGGGTTGCCCCTCAAATTCGGGATATGCTTCGCGGCATTTGGGCTCAGTTCATAGCACAAGGTTGCCGCAGTGGTGAGCGACCCGGCTAGTTGCCCCGGCTAGAGAGGGACGGCCAACTTATCTCCTGGAGCTTCCACCACCGATATCCTGGCCTAACCTGTAACTCGTCACCTTCTCCCACTCGATCTTTTGCCTCGTTACCGGTAGCTGTCTTCGTAGACTCTTGAATGCACCTTCGCTCAGACCCGTGAATGCCCTGTTCACCTCCTCCTGGTACTTTTTCTCGGCCACTGATATTTCCTTTACGATACCACTGCCTGTGCCGGAGGGGATCGAGACCGAGATTGGCCTGTTGGTCAGAAGGCGGACATTGCCGTCTTCGTAATAGTGCACATCGATTTTGATCGAGCCTTCGAGGTTTCCGGATGAGGGATCGAAGATATAGAAAGACCTCCACCGTCCATTCCTGCATGGGCACTGTCAGCAAGCACCGTATCATAAACCCCCTCCCACATTATCTCCGATCCCGACATACCAGAAGTTGTTCGGGCTGTACTTGTTGGCAACAATAATGATTGCAACCTTGGAGTCGTCTTCGGTGGGATAGACGCCGTATGTAGCATTGGGGTAATGCTCGCCAACGTAGGTTGCGAGACTCTTCAACACGGAGGTTCTATTGAACCACCTTCATTAGTACAATATATGCAAAGAAGTTGTCGGTTTCGGGGAAACGCACACGAGGTCGGTGTGGGAGCTATCGAGCACATGGGATTGTACGGCGCTTGCTTGCTGCAGGATGCGTTAGTGAGGCGACACCGGGGAAGATCGATGCTCTCCGACGTACTCGCTTCTGGTGGTCGAAGTGGAAGCTGGACGAGCTTCCCACGTCGTAATACCTCCCATCGCCGAGGGAGCTGTGTGAACTGACGATGACCTTCCCACTTCATGTCAGAATGATATTGATTTCTCCAGATGCCGGAACTTCCTCACATGCTGGCTGCCTCCTGGCAGCTTAACCGTCGTGAACTGCTCTTCGTTGTACTTCTCAAAGGCGGGGCCGAGTTTGGCGACGACGTGAGGAGTCGATATCGTAAGGGCCTTGATATCTGCATACCAGCTTGTCAGACTTTGGTTATCAGTTCGGGCGCGACGTTCGTGTTCGTACCTGCAATGACGTCGTCGAGCTTCTCTTGTTAGCTCATCTTCGAGGTAAAAAGGGGGAACTGTCAACCTACTTCGCCCGGCGGGGCTCCCTCGACAAAGGAGGAAATTGTTTCAATGTGATCCATCGGAATGTGCGACTCTCCAAGTCAGCCGACGCAAACGGAAAGATGTTTAGGAGTAAACGAGAGAAAGGCTGAGGCTACAAAGCTGGATAGCTCGAAGACGTTCTGCTGATGCGGGGCACGATCAGGTTGCGACGAGAACTCCGCATTCGGGTAGGTGGGCTGAAGATTAATTGTTAGTGAGCAACTTGGACCACATGGTGGGGTGTCTCCTATAAAAACCGTACATCCATACCAACGACCAATCAATCTCGGTTTCATCTCGAGCGTTCTCTTGGTGCATTCACCCCATTGGTATCCATTCCTCGATTTTATAAAAGAAATGCAAAAGACATCTTTATCCCTTTTTAATGCATCAATGCCTTCTGTTCTTGGAGGAATCATTCTGCCTTTTTGTCTTGGTGGAACCATCTCTCGGGTCGATTATAGATATCCTCCCTCGAAGCAGATAATAGCTCTCTCGAAACAGGCTGACATCCACTTTCAGCTAGGGTGTGTAGAATTGTGAAAGGTGTCTGTCTCCTGGAAGCGTCACAAGGGTCCATTAATAGCATAACCCATCATAACTCTAGAAGAGTCAGGGAAACTCTCGACAGCGTCCTCAATCATTATTAGCTCGATAGCAGGCTTAGACCATCTGTCAAGATCAAAGATCAATGTCTTGGCCACTAAATTACGCCATCCAATAGGTTCCCCAAGCTCTATAAGTGCCCGAAATTTGGTTTTGCAGGCGTTCATCCTTCAACCGTTTCAATGGTCTTAGGACGGACCAGAGTGTCATGTGACATCGCGTCGATTCGGCGGCTCAGTTTCATGATTGTCAATCACGGTGCCCCGCGTCATTTTCCCCTTCTTTTCTTCATTGCATTCAGCGACGAAGTATAAAACCCACCAAATCTACTGACTTTCTGTACTGTTGATACGAGCATAATGCCGCCTAGAAAACGAGCTGCTTCCACTACCATAGACGAACCTCGACGGTCGCGTCGCATTTCATCGAATGTGAAGAAGAGCAACTACTTTGAGGATGACGACGACTCAGAGGACCCCCTTACAACCTCTCATGTAAAGAAGCGAAAGGGTAAATTGGCGTCCGCAAGTAAACGCAAGCAGGAAGTGGATGACGACTTGTCCGATGAGTACCAAGACAATGCTGCCGACCAAGATGAGGATGAAGACGAAGGTGAAGACGAAGGTGAAAACGAAGAAAATGATGACGATGATGATGACGGAGATGAGGACGAGTTTGCTACCAAAGTCACCGTGGTCAAACTCGAAACCCTGAGGCCCGATGGTGGGGTTGAGTATGGGGATGACTTTGTGCATAAGAACACAATGCTTTTCTTGAAAGATCTGAAGGCGAACAACGAGAGGTCGTGGCTCAAATGTAAGCTTCTGAGAGTATAGATTCAGATGTTAAAGTTGCCACTAACAGCCTGGCCTAGCGAACGATCGGGAGTTCCGGAGAGCTCAGCAGGATTGGGAGTCGTTCGTCATGAGTTTCACGTCAAAGCTCTCTAGCCTAGATTTCACGGTCCCGGAGTTGCCTGCGAGAGATGTCATCTTCCGCATATATAGAGATACGAGGTTCAGCAAGGACTCGACGCCATACAAGGTAAACTGCAAGCCCTCTCAGCAAATCTGTAAGTTCATGGCTAACATCATGCAGCCTCACTTTTCAGCAGCCTGGTAAGTTAAGCCGATAAGGAAACCGTCCATTAACATATTCTCCGAACTGACCGCTTTCAAGGTCTCGGACTGGAAGGAAAGGACCGTTTGCATGTTACTACATACATGCTGAGCCGGGGAATTGCTTCGTCGGCGGTGGCCTGTGGCATCCTGAGAATGAATCCATTTACAAAATCCGAGAAAGCATTGACGAGCGACCTCGTCGATGGCGGCGTATCCTGAACAACGCAAACTTGAAGAAGCACTTTCTTCCGGATGCCAGCAAGAGCTCCAGCGCAGATGTTGCTCTGAAGGCATTTGCTGCTCGGAACAAGGAAAATGCCATGAAAGTGGGCCCAAAGGTAATCGATAATTCTTCGTTTTGAAGCTTGAGGAATGCTAACGGGGGTATCCTCTCAGGGCATTCGTGCCGATCATCGTGACCTGGAACTCTTCAAGCTGCGAAACTACGTTCTGAGCAAGAAAGTTGCAGATAGCGTTATTTTCGGCCCAGGTTCCCAGGAAAAGCTCGTAGACATCTTTACGTCGGTGGTGCCATTTGTAAGTCTTCCTTGTTCTCGCGTCCTATCTTCGAAGCAGATCTAAGATGGTGGATTCCAGGTGTCATTCTTGAACAGCATTGTTAGACCCGATCCAAATGTAGATGGGGACTTTGACTCGGGCGACGATGAGGAGTAGAGAATTCTCGGGTGGGCATCTCTGTGCTTGGGTATACTGGATATGACCGGTGTGTTTCTGTAGGCGTTTGGTTGGATTGGATTCAATATTTAAGGTTTGAGAGGGTTCATAACGCATAATGCAACAATTGAAGCTTCTCATTGAGCTGGTTCTGGAAACCTTTCTTGCACGATTGCTAGTTCAGCGACAGAGACAGAAGAAACATGCACATCATGACCTCGTTACCAACAGGGCGGTCCTGGTAAGGAATGGCTTTGGGTTGACAGCTTAGAGAGCGTTTAGCGTTCCACCACATCTGTCAGCCGACCAGGCCGAATCCGGGGATTCCGCGGAGAAAACAAGCGCTGTCATTGAACACAAGAACGTTTCCAAGAACAAAGCCAACAGGAACTCAATGGCCTGGAACATTTCATTCTTGGTGGTGAGCGTGGGAATGCTCCTCCTGATTGGATCACTGAAAGGAGGTCAGGCGCGAAATGAAAAATCACGTGACTGGTAGCTGGGTTTAGCTTCTTGATGTTACTCCCCACCACACCACACCAACCAACAGAGTGTACCTGGAGCCTGTGGATTGGTACGTCGCAGGGGTGATGTATTTTTGACGCAATGTTATTCGGCAGCCAGCAAAACCAGGCAACTTGGGTGGTCCTGGTTGCCAGCACGCGTTGTGTACATTCTGTGAAGGAGAAGGCGGGAGTGTTTCAATGTTGTTATCACCACAACCACCACCATCCCTACCTCCCGCCTCGTCGATTCACGCAGCCCACTACGTCGATACACACACACGCACAATAATACCCATTCTATTACTCTACCAGGCCAACACCCGCCAGCCTGGCTGAATTGAATTGATCTTTGGGCGAGAATAGGTCTTGTTCTTTTCGCCCGTATTTTTTTTTTCGAGGTGTCGTGAACCAACCTCTCGCATGCCAACGTATGTCGGGCGCTTATTTGCAAACGTGCCTCGCTTGTTGTTTTTTTGTCTTTTTTTCTTCTTCTTACATTCCTCATGGCAAACTAACAACTCTTTGTTAGAATCACCGATTGCCGCTGGGCTTCTTAAAGTGTCTCCCCGCTAATCCCCCAGGCACCGCAAGACGTGGTGAGCACGCCGCCACGTCTTTCCAGGCTTCTCCATCATGGATGCCCGGTTGCGGCTCGTCTATGACTTTCTCGACAACGACCTCTACGAGAACGCACTGTTCGTCACCGAAAGGCTACATGCTCTCGACTCCGATAATTCATCATGGATACATCTCATGTCCCTCTCTTGCCTTCGGCTTGGTCGTGTTGCCCTCGCAGCGGAACATAGTCGAGAGAGAGGCTTAAGTGGACACCATCTCGGGTGCTCCTATGTCTTCGCACAGGCATGTTTGCGTCAGAAGAACTATTCGGATGGCATAACAGCTCTGAGGCAAGCTCAGCGATTGTGGACTGGTAGGCTCCATCCCAAAAGCTTGCTTCACAACCGAGACCGAGCGCACGATTGCTGACTTTATTTTGCCGTCTCAGATGACCATGCCGTATCCGAGCGATTCGCCCCCGACCTCGCAGCCGTGAATAGACTCCTCGGGAAACTCTACAAAGCGAGCGGAGACGTCAAGTCTTCTATAGCCTGCCATGTTGCGGCCCTCGAGGCCAACCCCTTCATGTGGGACGCGTTCACGGACCTTTGTGATAATGGTGAGGATACCCGTTTCGCGCGCACGCTGGTCACCACAGATACAGAATTACTAATGAGGGTCGCAGGTGTTCAACTTCGCGTGGCTAATGTATTCAAGCTACGTGATAGCTCCAACAAGGCCGATCATGGCAAGCTGACAAAATCGGCGCCGTCCGAAGTGAACGCCACTAATCCGGCAACTAAAGCGAATTCGCTTCGATCCGGCCACTCTTTCGAATCTGGTCTACGTGAAGCCATGCAACAGCCATTTTGCATCTCCCGGAATGATGCACCAGTTGGCGACGAGAATATGGACACTACCGAACCGCGGAATCTCCGTAGCGTGTCAGGAGATATTTCCATGGGTTATTCGGGAATAGCGATACCTTCGCTCTCCAAGAAGAGACAACGCTCCGTTCTTGATGCTCCGCCGGCGGAGGTAACTTCGGGGTCAACCAGAAAAGAAAACGACGTTTTCACCAGCAGATATGCTAGCTCGTCACTAACGTTAGCTCCTCAGCGGAGGAGTGCCCGATTACTCAACCAAACGGCACCGTCGAACGGCCTAACGGACCGATCAACGACCGACTCGGCCATAACACGAGATGCCCTCAAGCGGCTAGCGAGGCCAAGAAACCCTATACGTCCGGTGGAACGCAAGACCTCTGCTCTAAACCGTGCCGCAAACGCTATACGGTCGTCGACGGCGGGTGCGACGCGTGACTCGAAGACGACGGGTCCTTCCTCACCGACACCGGCGGGGAAATCTGCTCACCCAGCAAGATTGACCTCCGTCGCAGCTGCAGCTGCGGCGCTTGATCAGGAGAAATTACAGGCTTTGATGAACCTGCTGCTGAAACTAGGCACGGGTTATTATCACCTAAGCCAATTCCAGCCACAGCCGTGCATTGATGCTTTATCCTCACTTCCCTCCGAGCAGCACATGACGCCATGGGTTTTGTCCAAGGTCGCAAGGGCGCAGTATGAGATGATGTCGTACAAGCAGGCCAAGTCAACATTCCAAGTGCTTCGAAAGATAGCTCCGTCCTGGCTGGAGGACATGGAAGTTTATTCGACGGTGTTGTGGCATCTCAAAGACGATGTGGAACTTGCATTTTTGGGCCACGAGCTTTCCGATGATCATTATCTTGCACCGCAGACTTGGTGCGCCGTGGGCAACTCGTTCTCTCTGCAACGTTGCCATCAGGAAGCGATTAAGTGCTTCAGGAGAGCGGGTCAGCTAGAGCCACAGCTTGCTTACTCGTACTCTCTCCTCGGACATGAACATTTTGAGGCGGAGGAATACGGCGAGGCGACGACGGCATTCCGGAGGGCCCTGCAGGTGGATCCTCGTCATTACTCGGCTTGGGTTGGTTTAGGACGTGTGCAAGAAAGACTGGGTCAGGGCGAGAAAGCGCTCAAGTACTACCGGTCTGCGGAGAAGGTTAATCCTAATAACGCCGCATTGATGACCTACATTGCAAGGGTAAGTTGGGCATATGGATAGACTGTCACGAAGATATGATGACACTAACGCGATGTCTCTTCCTTTTCTAGGTACTCGAGAAGATGGGTAAGCACAGGCCGGCGCTTAGCTATCTGCGGCGCGGGACTGAGCTTGAACCCCCAGAGAACCTGGGTAGCCTGATCAGGCTGCAGACGGCACGGCTTTACCTACGTCTCGGTCAACCTCTGGAAGCCTTGCGCGACCTCCAATTAGTACAACAGATGGCACCTGATGAACCCAGTGTTCACTTCTTACTGGGTCAGGCCTTTTCCATGTCCGGCCCGGCAAAGAGAGGAGAGGCGTTGCGGTCGTACACGAACGCCCTCAGCCTTGATCCTTCGGTAAGCCACCAACCTTCCAGCACGTAAGGGAAAAAACGATTGACTAACAGATGTTGTAGAATGAAACTATAAAAGATGCGATTACAATGCTCGGCGGTGGCCACTAAGCATGACTCGATGGAGAAACGTAAAGTAATTGTTCGACACTGATACTGTACTTATAGCATGTTTGGGTTTGATTTCTTGTCCTATCAGCTTTTTTTTTCTTTTTGCGTGCCAGAGGACCGTCATATTTTCTGGAACGAAGTTTTTTCTTCGGAGTCGGGATGGGGCAAACTGAGATGCATTTCTTGGAGGGCATGCAACAACAAACGCACGACGGTTCTGGGAAACAATTCGCATTGTGTGGGAGTATTTAAGGGCGCATTGCACATATTTTATAATGTACCTTAGTGGAGAAGGAAGAAGAAGGGAAGCAGGGCGGTGGGATGGGCTGCATGTTGGATGAACGTATAGGAGTCCTCGGGAGGCTGTACTATGGAGGGAAGGGCGAAAGTATAAAGTCGTTGCTGGTATTTTCTTCATTCTCGTGCATTTGTCTTGTCGTGGGGAGTGATCATGCTGGGCTTCGTAGCGGCCTGAGACGGCCGGGACCGTCCCGACTTGATGCCGCATTCATACACCTTGTAAAGAGCATTGGAGAGGTGCCTGTACAAGGTGAGAGCAGATGCAGATACCCGATTGGGCTACTCCCAGGGAGCGACCGAACGGCCCGGAAGATTTAGGGTAGGCATGCCGGCGTCGGTGTCATACACCATATCCACGAGGCCTATCCCTGTTAAGTTGGGGACCCAGCAGTGAGGACACGGACAGGAAACCGGCCTAGGCACGCGGTTTGGGAGATGAGAGAGTTGGAGAAAAAGGACTAACAAACCTCCCGCTCCGTGTCCTCCCTCGCAGCCCTCCTGGAGCACGCCCCGAGATCCCACTGTTATCCAACGGCCTGGCATATCTAGTGACTGGGAAGGCACAGCAACACGACGTGTCGCCAGGCTCTAATATGAGTTAGAGTGTCCCACCGTGGCCCTGGTGGCTCGGTCCGTCAGTCTTGTTTCCCGCGTGCAACTCGAGCGGGAGGGAGGCAACAAGGTTGCTGATCCTAGTCCCGTCAAGCCGACGAGCTCTTCAGTGATTCTCAATACGGACTGGCGTGCCGAGGATATTCAAGGGCTTAAATTTAAAATCTAGGCCAACTTCAAAGAAATGAGCAACCGCCGGAGCAGTCCTCAAAAGGTAGCATCCGTGAAGATACATCTAAGAACAAAATCTTGAAAAGCCAGCCCCGCCCCCGCCTTCCATTGTCGGATTATGGTCCATTTCCTTCCATCTTGAAATGTCAAGATTGCACCTACAGCATTGAAAGCCTGAACGAAGATTCGAGGTTCGTCCGAAGCATTCTCGGCGGTTAGGGATTCACCCGAGACAAGAGACCGATCTTGACTAGCTCACCATAACCGGGCCTCACAGCCGTCCGTCTGCCTGCATGGGATCTAGTGTAGTACAGCTTGACCGAGCCAAGGGGCGAAGTGCACGCGATCCTTTCGGCCATCCCCCCACCACCCAATCCGCCTAGGAGAAATCGTGGCGTTGAATCTGGTCCCATATTCGCGTCTCTATTGATGTGTACGGAGTAGTGACTGTAGTGTACATATGGCTATGTGGGGGTTGTCCGAATCGGCAATGAGGGGTGGGAAAGAGCGGCTGCGGGGCACGGCACATCATCGACTCTGCACATGTCGGGGGGCAATTGGAGGAGGGAAAAGCTACACTTTCTCTAAGTGACGTCGGCAATTTTACGTTTGGCACTACAAACAACACTACTCCGTACACTATTACTTGTATGCACGAATATTGATGTGGACCCGAATTTAGCTGGTCTTGGGGGCCGAGCTATCACTTTGTCGTGGCTCGGCACTGCCGTTCTCCTGGGTGGACAAAGAGTGCCCCTCACGTTTGTTTTCGTCACTTTTGGAGTCGGATTTTTCCATTGATAGTTGGAGAAATTGGGTTTTCAGTTTTCTTGAGCTTCGTAGCGACAGAATATTCTCTCATCGCCATTATCCATTATCGAGCCTTACGTTGTGAAGAGCGGTGCTCTGTCTTCTAATCACTCTCCTCTCAGTAACCATGCCTGTCCATCATCTCATGATTGGCACCTGGACTCCTCCAGGTGCTATTTTCACAGTCGCATTCGATGACGAGAAACTTACTCTCACTCTCGTGAAGAGGACTGAGATCCCCGAGGACCAGCCCATATCATGGATGGCCTTTGATGTAAGTTGCCTGAGAAGAATTGTAGTAGCCGACGATAGACCATGAGGCGTAAAGGGAGCATTACGGTTCCCGCTCAGCGCCAATTGGAAGCGACCGCCGCAATTCATTTCCTATTGCCATTGTGTGTGCAACTACTGACAAGTTGTGAATAGCATGCGAAGAAGAACATCTACGGAGCCGGCATGAAGAAATGGGGCAGCTACGCTGTGAAGAACCCCGCCGAGATCGTCCACGAGGCGTCTCATCCCTTGGGAGTTGATCGTAAGTCGCGAACTCACAGTCTGCTTCGTATCCGAAGCAGTTCATCCTCCTTTTTACTGACAGCCCCAAAACAGCCCAGGCCAACTCGAAAGAGACCAACACACGAGCCATCTTCCTCCTCCCCGCAAAGAAGCCCCCCTACGCCGTCTACTGCAACCCCTTCTACAAGCACGCAGGCCACGGAAACATCTTCACCGTCTCCGCCACCGGCGCTCTCGAGACCAACCTACAAAACTACGAATACCAACCCAACTCGGGCATCCACGGCATGGTCTTCGACCCCACAGAAACTTACCTCTATTCGGCCGACCTAACGGCCAACAAGCTCTGGTGCCACCGCAAGGACCCCGCCGACCCTGACTCCGGCAAGGTCGTACTCGTCGGCTCCGTCGACGCCCCCGACGCGAGGGACCACCCGCGCTGGGTCGCCATGCATCCCACGGGCAACTACCTCTACGCGCTCATGGAGAAGGGGAACCGCATCTGCGAATACGTCATTAACCCGGAGACGCACATGCCCGTTTACACGCACCGCAGCTTCCCGCTCATTCCTCCGGGGATTCCCGACCGGTGGACGATGTACCGCGCCGACGTGTGCGCGCTGACGTTCAGCGGGAAGTACATGTTTGCGTCGAGCAGGGCGAACAGCTTCGACTTGACCGGGTATGTTGCGGCGTTTAAGCTGGCGGCTAATGGGAGCATCGAGAAGCAGATTTGCTTGAATCCGACGCCGACGAGCGGTGGGCACAGTAATGCCGTGGCGCCGTGCGATTGGAGTGATGAGTGGGTGGCTATCACGGATGATCAGGAGGGTTGGATTGAGATTTATAGGTGGCAGGATGAGTTTTTGGCGAGGGTTGCTAGGTTGAGGATTCCGGAGCCTGGATTTGGTATGAATGCTATTTGGTATGATTGAGCGTCTTCTAAAAGGATCGGGCGGGAAATAAACTAGAAGGTATGTCAAAAATAGAATAAGAACGAAGATACCAGAATGTTCTTGGAGAGATCAAAATATCAATCATTCTAGGGAACAGTCAAGGCTTCGAATTCCTCATTGAAAGAAAACCAACTGGTGCCAGTTGCGGTTTGATCAATTCAAATTCTTGTCGCGAGTCTTTAATGGACCAACACGCGAGTGACCTTGGCCGCGTCCTAAAGTACCGTAACCTCCTGACGCCCAACATGTAAGTATCTACCACCAAATCAAGGGGGCTGGGTACGAAAATTTAGTCAATGTTGGTTGGCTATACTTGATTTGTCAAGTGACCGCCTGCTTGCTTCGCGTTTTCAGCGTGTCGCTCTTATAGAAGCCTAGAGTCGAAGCCATCACGTCCCACTACTTTACGCGTCTAATTAGCATTTCCTTGATACCCATCACGTAGCGGTTATTTTTTTTTTCCTTACCTGCGAGCCTCAACTGATCATAGAACGATTCTTTTTAGAGGAGCATTGGTCTAGATTGATCACACCGAAATTCCTTGACCGGATACTGTTCTCCTCCCCCAGTCCTGTGCTGCAAGCACCCAGCCTGCCCACGATGGGGAGCAAACAGATCTTTTCGCAATGCTCCATTGCCTTCGTTTCGAGCCCAGAACTGACTTCTAAGCAGATTTCAGAGGTATGGCTGATCTTTCATACGCAGAAACCCCGTATCATGTCAGAACCCGCGCTTTGTTTTTTTCTAACGCGAGCTGCTACTAGCTGTCCGCGATTGTGAAGCGCAATGGCGGAGAAGTCTGCGAGCCCCGATTCAACGGATCCATCCCCGTCGAGAGAGTCACCCACATCATCTCCAACACCATCGATTTCCCGCAATACACAGAGGCCCAAGCCATGATGATCCCCGTCCTGGCGCACTCCTGGATACAACTCTCGCTCACCAAGGGCCGCCTCGCCCAGATCCGCCCCTTCTCACCCGATCCCCGCATGATCTTCTCCTCGGTCGTCATCACTTGCGCCGGGCTTCCGGTTACGGATAGAGAGAGCATCATTGGCGCGACGGCTGCTTTGGGGGGCATGGATTCGCCGGATGTGACACGGTTGACGACGCATATTTGTGCGCTTTCGGCGGATCATCCAACGTGTGTTGAAGCGAAGGCGAGAGGTTACAGGGCTAAGATTGTTTTACCTCATTGGTTTGATGATTGCTTTAAGCTCGGAAAGCGAATTGATGAGGGACCTTATCTACTGCCCGATGCGGAGATCCTTCGGGTTAACCCGGATGATTCTGTCGAGCTTCCCTCGAGCCAGCATATCGAAGGAGCATCTAGCGCCCGGCCCGGTCATATTCCCCAGTCAACACGGAACTCTGCTCGAGGACCGCTGAGCGTATTCAAGAACAAGACGGTGATGCTGGCTGACGACTTGGCGCTGACCTCTCGCCTGCGAGGCATCATCGAGGAGGTCATCACGGCCTCTAGTGGCGAGGTGACGGGAAACGTGGAGGACTGCGACATGTTTATTTGCCAATACAGAGACGGCGAGGACTACGTTAGAGCGGCGAAGCTGTGCAAGGATGTGGGAAACCTGGCCTGGTTGTACCACCTCATCACCACCGATCAATGGTCCTCCCCCCTCCGTCGCCTCCTTCACTACCCAATCCCGAAGAACGGCATCCCAGGTTTCGAAGGGTTTAAGATTACCCTATCAAACTACGGAGGCGAAGCCCGCACATACCTCGAGAACCTCATCAAGGCTTCCGGAGCCACGTACACCAAGACGATGAAAGCAGAAAACACACACCTCATCACGGCGCGCGACAACAGCGAGAAGTGCGAGGCCGCAGCCGACTGGGGCATCAACATGGTGAATCACCTCTGGATCGAGGAGAGCTACGCCAAGTGCGCCGTGCAGCCGTGCAGCAACAAAAAGTACACGCATTTTCCTTCGCGGACCAACCTCGGCGAGGTGATCGGCCAGACGTTCTTCGACGAGGCGCGGCTGCGTGAACAGTACTACCCCGGGGAGGACGAGGATTTACCGCCTTCTGCCAAGAGGAGACGGTTAATCCTCGAGGCCGCCCAGGCGAACGCCTACGACCACGGTCCCGCCGAGGGCGTGGCCATCGGTCGTGAGGATGTCAAGGTTTGGCGGGAAGAAGCTACGAAGGCGGTGGTGGAGAAGCCTGTGACACCGGCACCTAAGAAGCAGTACGTTGCGTCAGGCAAGGAGAATGACGAGTCGTTGCTTTCTACGGGTGGCAGGAGCGCGAAGAGCAAGGCGGCGGCCTCGTTGAGGCTCCTTGCTAGCGATATCGAGCAGTATCAAAAGGAGAAGAAGAGGCATAGCAAGGATGGGAGGGGGCCGTGGGGTGGGAAGAGGGCGGCTGATCAGCTTGACATGGCGGTTGATGAGGAGAAGGAGAAGGGGAAGAAGAAGAGCAAGAAGACGAGTAAGGGCGGTGAGGTGGAGGAGGCTGATGTAGAGGCGGATGGAGGTAAGCCGAGTAAGAAGAGGAGGAGGATTGAGAAGCCGTATAATATCACAGTTATGATTACGGGCTACGCGCGATGGGTCGACGAGCCGAAGAAAGAGGACAAGGACAGGGTAAGTCCTACTTTCTGGATCACTCCGCTCTCCATTTATCTGTTGCTAACATGGCCGCGGTAGGTGAAACTGGCCGAACTTGGTATCCGGATCCTGCCGGAGAACACCGCCTGCCAGTACCTCGTGGCACCACGGATCCTTCGAACGCTCAAGTTCCTCTGCGGCCTCGTCCGCGGCGCGACCGTGATATCCACCGACTTCATCGACAACGTCCTCGCGAGCAAAGAAATCGTCGATCCCAATGACTTCATCCTCGTCGACAAGGAAGGCGAGAAAGCCAACAAGATGAAGCTATCGACGTCCGTAGCGCGGGCTCGCTCCAACGCGGGCAAGCTACTCCGGGGCGTACCGATCTACTGCACGCCGCACATCCGACACGGCGTCAAGACGTACGAGACCATCGCCGTAGCGTGCCACGCCATCTGGAAGACGTACGACGGAAAGCACAACACGATCAAGAAGACGACGCGCGAGGAGGACGGCGGGGCGGCGCCGGATCCGGTGTATCTCTTGACGTCGGATACGGCCGCAGAGAGGGAGCTGTATCCGAAGTTTAGCAAGATGGCGAGGGAGGGGAATATGGAGGCGAGGATTGTCTCGCCGGATTGGTTGTTGGAGGTTTGTATGAAGCAGGAGGTGACGTATGATGAGGAGAAGTTTGCGGTGTCGAAGAAGTAGGGTTGTGGAAGTATGCGGCATGTGTATGTTTTTGTGGGAGCATGCTGGGGTTTTATATGGCGGAGGATGAGGATGGCTGGGAATCGGGAACTTTTGAGTGGGTTTTGATCTTAGCGGGAGTTTTGGGAACCATTGGGTTTTTGATACATCGGTGTTTGTGTAGTTGACTGAAGCAAAACATTGTCCTGTTGAGCTTGGCATCATATCAAGTTGCAAAGATGTGTCTATGTGCTTAGGTGTGGATGAACATTGGAACATTGGAACATTGGAATGTCGAAGGAGTGAGATGGTGATGGCCACGTAAACCCCTTTCTATGTGCTAAAGTAACAGAGTCTACAAAGTAGCTTGGCTTTCATTGTGTTGATCGATGTAGATGGAAGAGAAGACCGGACAAAGACCGAGGAAAGAACAACTGAAGTGCTGAGACCTGAGCACCTTCCCCCATCAGATTCATTATTAAGCACCAACCTGGATGTAAATGCTTTATATATGTGTATATCTGGTGAAGTTCATGTCCAATCGGGCAACCGTGCGGGCTCCTGGCCAAATTAAGTAGCCATGCGTTATGAGACAGCGTGGAGTGGAGCTGTTTACAGCACCACATAACCCCAACTGTAGAGTATGCTGGTTCGAAGGAGGCCTTGATCACATCTTTTTTTTTTTTTTTTTTTTTTAACATTACCTTCCAAAAGACACTCTATTTTCCATCTTACTTTTGCAGTTGTCAATTAGGTGCGAGATCTTCCATCTATCACCTGGACAGTCCTAGAAGTTGGGTATATGAATTGTGATATATAAAGGGAATCTTGTCTAAAGGCCATATGTGTCTACAGAAACAGAAAAAAAACTCGGAACGCCCAGCCCAGCCTCGCCTCGGGCCTCATCTCTCAGAAGAACTTGACACCCTGCGAGTCCTCCTGGCCAAAAATCTGCGCCCTCCCCCTCTTGACGAGGACCTGAAGAGCCTTGACCATCAACTCCCGATCCAGCCCATAAAACTCTACACTCTTCTCGTTAGCCAAACGATCAAAAGAAAAAGACGAGAGACGGAGAAAAAGAGAAGGAAAACTTACCCGTCCCCCTACAAGTCTCCCCCTCCGTAATCTCATAAACCGTCAAGACCACCCCTCTCTGCGCCGTCTCATCCACCCACCTCTCCACAATCTCCGCCCACTCCTCCGGCGTCCGCCAATAAACCCACACAACATCCTTCCCGCCGTCGCCGTTCGCGCCCGTGGGCGCATACGACTCGGCGCGGCCCTGCTTGCGCATAAAATCGATGACGTCCTTGATGTCTGCCGTGTTGAGGCGGCGGTTTATGGTCGGGTTGTGGAAGAGGGTTTCGAGCGGCGGTGGCGAGGAGGAGGAGGAAGTTAGAGAGGATGATGTGGCGGTGGAGGTGCTGTTGGTGGTGGCGGTGGTGAATTGGGAGAGGGAGAGGCGGTGGATGCGGTAGTGTTGGCAAAAGGAGAGGATGAGGGAGGACCATTTTGTGAGTTGGGCGTGGTGTGTTGTGAGGTTGGTTTGGCGGGTGAAGAAGGGGGGGAAGTGGTATTCGCGTGGGAAGATGAAGGGGGGGGTTTCCCCCGCCGTGGGTTGGCTCATGGTTTTGATTCTTTTCTTTTTTTTTTTTTTTTTTT